>JANIJG010021402.1:0-13304 GCA_024611175.1 Megaceryle torquata | reverse complement strand
CTGCCGGGTAACATGCCGGTGTTGCGGCGGCGCCGCCGCACAAAACCGCCTAGTCTAGGGGAGGGGGGGGGGGGGAGGGGAGGGGGAAGGGGGGGGGGGGGGGAGGTGGAGGGGACACGAGGGCCAAAGCATTGGCATGGACCTTTCCCTCTCCCACCTGTCCTCCAAGATGAGAATAAACCGATGTCACGGCACTTTCAGCACGACTGATGTGCACAGGGAGGAGCTGCAGTGCGCAGCAGGGTCACAGGCTTGCTGTCTGCAGGTGCTGGGTGCTGATGGTGCCCCTGGGCCGTAGGGTTGCCCCTGGACACCTGCCACAAACTGCTCTAAACCTCCTATATCCTTCTGTGCTGACAGCCAAGACTGTGCATCACCAGTGCTTCACCCTCTGCCCCCAGGCTGGGTCAAACCCCAGTAATAATTGTATTTATTTTTCCTTTTTGCATCTTAGAAGATAGCTGGATGAAACACGTTATCCTACCGTGAACTTCTGGGCTTTGATGTGATCTGAAAAGCATTAGTGTGTGTTTCCCCTGCTGCTCTTTTACGTCACTGCACACAATGACAATTCTGCCAGGGAGGCAGCATCCTGGCCTGAGCTGATGTATTAAAATGATGATGGCAGGGATTTTGGTGGTGTGCAGTAAACACATTCTTTCACCATGACGATGTTGAAAATTGTGGCTCTTCAGGGGACAGGACGGTGCCTTTGAACTGATATTGTGACTGCATGCGTGGGATGCAAATGCAGTGTGTAAAGCCACCCTGTGGTGTGCTGCTTTAATAGAGCAGATTTTCAATGACTCATTGAGAAGATGAAAATTTTCTACTCACATTTAATCTTAGCCTGATAAATCACTTGGGGGTGGGGAATTGGGTTGTAAAGCAACAGTAAAATGCACAAAATTAGTGTTCTGGTGATGAGATGGACTTGGCTTTGGAGAGCCAGTGGTGTCAGGGAGCCTTAGGTGGTGGCATGGGGCTGGAAAACATGGAAGGAGTGTGGATTAAACTACAAAGATGGATTGAGGTGGGGCTGGCTGCAGGACAGGTCTGAGTGCCCAGCCAAGGCGGCTGCTTCTCCTCATTGGCATATTGGCCACCCTGAGTGTGCTTAAAAACTAATCATGTTCAGCCAGTTACTATGGCAATGATGTTGCACAAGTTGTCATGGTGATGGAGTGGAATTTGTCATTACATTCCTGCAGGAGGGTGATGGACACCATTCTGGGGGGCTCTGAACTTTACCGTTCACCTCATACCGTTTTTCTTGGTAGAAAAGTTTGCACCTGCTGTAGTCAGTGACTGTACCTGTCCTTCCAGTACTGTTACCTGGTTTTCTGTGTCCTGGTGCAAAATTCTTCATTCACATTTAGAAAATGAAGAACAGCTCTGATAAGCCAGAATTTGCTAAGTCTAACCTGTTTATGTGGCCTATTATGCAAGGTATGTTAATAAAACATATCATGAGACTGTTGCCAGACACTTCCTTAACCTTGAGTGTGCTCTTCACCTCTGTATCTGCCAATAATAGAATTCAATAGGACATTAGGTGCCAATTTGAAAAAATAATTTTAAGCTAGTCTGCAGTAAATTTGCTTCAGTGCTCCCTTTTAGTGCAGAAGAATCTATGTTCTGCCCAGGAAATGTATCTTTTTGTTGCAGTTTTATTTAAATTGCCTTTGCTTTCTCTTCCTTTTTAGGCTTTGAGAGCAATGCACAATCTTTTTCCCTTACTCATGAACTATGCATCAGTTCCTCCTTGCCAGGGTTTTTTTATGTAAGTCATCAACAGGACAAGTAAACTGTATGTAAGTTCTATTGCTTTCAATGGTTCTTTCCTTAGGAGAGCTGTTGTAACTCCTGTTTTCCACTTACAGAAACCAAGAGCGTACTGATCAGCTATGCTTTTTTCAGTTGTGTGAGAAAGTCAACTCCTAGAGCACAGAGCATATCCATATCACCCGTGTTTCCCAACAAGGTGTATCTGCTGCTTTCATAAACTATCATTTGCAGGCACCTGTGAGTCCTGGAAACAGAAAATCTGAGTTTGAGGTGTGCAATTTAATAGCACCGATATTTCACGAATGACTTCAATGTTTTATTTTGTCCTGTTTTTTAGCAGGTAAGTTTTGGGTGTGCCAGCAAAGGTGTATTTATTGCCAGGGAGCGTAGGAAAAATATCAGCTCAGAAACATCTTGGGATTTGAACCTGTATGGTGCTGGGTTAGAATCTGGGTTATGCTGAGGCTATGTAGCTTTGGATTTAGGCAAGTAACTGTAGTGATTTGTTTTAAGTCCTTTTTATTTTAAGAACCTCTAGTCATGGTGTGTTTCAGCATATGACTAATGTGAGGAGCTCTTGTTGGCCACGTGCACTGGAGTGCTTGTTCTAGTTCCTCTAAACAGTCTAGCTCTTGCAGTGTCACTGAGACATCCTTAATCACAGCTTTATAATTACTTCCAGAAATGGCGTTAAACTTACTGACTTGAAAAACAAAGGTTTCGGAGATGCACTGGGCTATGGGATCCCCATGTGTTAAATTAAGCACAAATATGCAGCCTCTGGGTGAGGTAAACTCTCAGCTGCACATTGCTGGGAAGCAGCGAGGTACCACCATGTACTGGTTCTGTTTATCCAAACTACCCCAGAAGTCCAGGGGTCCCTGTTAGAGATGAGTTACAGAGCTATGTGGACTTGTAGTCAAACTTGGTGCAGCTTTTCTTGGTTGACTTCTTAACACTGGCTTCTCAGAGACACTAATTCTACAAGCAACTGTGTAAAATATTGGGAAAATGTTGCATTAAAGATCTTGCAGATGTGGCACCTCTGCTGTGTCAACTTGTCTTCCTACCATACGCTTTTCATACAAAATACTCTGTGCTTTTACTTCCTTGAATCTTTCAAATCCTGGATGCAGACCCGAAACCTCTTTGAGTTGTCTTGTTGACATTAAAAAAAATCACCATCTGGGAGGCCTGTGCAGTGCCCTTTTGTTCTCCAGTTTTTGCATCAGCACTGGAAGACATTCAAAACCTCCCCAGATAGTCCCTGTTCTCTGCTAGGATCTGCTCAATCTACTTTTGTTTGGTTTAATGCAAGTCCACGGTCATGGGGCATTTACAAATAAATGAAGTATGAAAGACTTCATAGGATCTTTATTTAGATATTTATTCAGGCATAAACTGTAATGTGAATCCAGCTGGGTTCCAGATCAGGTGACACCAGTGAATGAAGATTTGTAAACTGCATTGTTGTTCTGCAGGTTTATTATTGGGAGTGATTTTTGGCAAGTGACCCCAAGAAGTCTCATAGCACCGTGACTGGCTTTTTTTCTACCTTATCAATCTTTCTGATGATAAAAGGAAACTGGCTTTTGAAATCATGAATAACTCTGGTGTTACAGTGATATAGATTAGAAGATTTATGCTCAGACTTGTTGAGTTCTCCCTCCCTTCTCCCTCCCAAATGAAAGAGAATATCTGCCACTGTATCTTGAGAGAGATGGATTTAACTGCGTTCACCTGCTGAAAAACTTCAAAGCTCCCCGAGATGAAGGATACTACTGTTTGAAGTCATGCTAGTAACCTCTTACAATGGAGGCTGCTCACAGGTTTAGAGGACATGCAAGCCCACTAATGAGTAAGTTTGGGGTTTATGAGCATTGAGGGAACTTTTCAATGATGCTAAACTAACTCTATTAGATACTGCTGAAACTTTTGGGAAAGTGTTTACTTACAGGGACAGAAACTTGTTCTCTTCCTAGAAGGAGGGTTTATGGAATTGCTGCAAATATTTTAATAGGAAGCTCTGATAAGTGTATGTTTGTCCTAGAAATTTTTCTAAGATGCTCAACAAACTATTACAGTTAGTAGATGAGTGGAGGCAATTTTAAACAGCAGTAAACTTCTCTGATATGTACATCACTGCTTCATTATGTGGCAAGGAGTGTTAATGAAGTTTTGCAGCATGCCACAAAGAACGACTGAAATAAATTGGCATTGTGGCTCAATCTTTTTTCTGCTATAAGCAAAGACAAGCAACAGGCAACATGATGCTCTGCCACAAGCATACTGCAGAATGCTGCTTGCTAAAATGCAAAGAAAATACAGAGGGGAGGAGAAGTCAGCATCCATGTGAAGGTAACTGGCCTGCTGGTGAGATGGTTTTGTTGGTGGGAGACACATGCACTGCATCAGAGAGGATTTCAGCTTGTGACATTGTCACCTACAGCCTTCCTAAATACGTAAATAAATGTATATCCACAAAACAGCTGAGGAATGTTATCCTTATTTGATGGGTCTGTTGGCTGAGGAAAGATATTACAGGACTTTGCCAAAGATTTGGGTGTAGGAAACTCATCCTCCAGGTTTGGGATAGGGGTATGAAACCAGTTTGTGTCTGTGTATTTGTGTGTGTGTGTAATGGAGACTTGAAAGAGAAACCAAGAGCTATCAATCTTATCCTTGCAGGGATTCAAAAGTATTTGGTTGCACAATAAATGAGAGAAGTGAAAAATGATGTTGTAGCAGTTTAATCAAATGACTGCTAAAAGAGTGTGTATGGGGATTATTTCTCTATAAAACACTTCTAGGAGCTCACTAAGGGACACTTTATGTTAACAGATATATTTAAAAGAAAGTAGTGTCAAAAAAGTAATGTTTGTGAAAAGTCAGTGGCTGCAGGACATTTATAAACCATGAATGGTTAACAGCTGGAGTTTAAAAGCCCATGAATTTGCCTCGCTTCTTGTGCTGTTTGTAACTCAAAGGAAATGGGCAGGAAGGAGCTTTAGTTAGGTAGGAGCTGAGGCTCTTGAGTTTGGGGTAAGACTTGCCACTGACAAGGGTGTTATGAAAACCTCAATTTATATCATTTATATTGCAGGAGGTAAACTTGTCCCCGCGGTCCTGCTGAGCAGAGGGTGGCGTGCACTGCCAGAGGAAGGGAGAGCAGTGGTGTTTTGGTGTCCTCAGATCACTGAGCTGAACTTCCTAAATAAAACATGTGGCTGCTAAATTTTTCATCTGTCTCTCCAACAGAAGTTCTTAGTCTGATGGCTTTTCTTTTGCATTCTTAAATGCTGCTATTTTAATAGCAGTATTTTCCCACCAGCACCCTGGCATGGAGTTTGGGATTTCCCTGTGTGCCCTGGGGTTTTCTCTGCATGAGGAGGCTGAGACATCCCAAAGCTGTTCGCTGTTTGCCAGAACTGACCTGTAACTTTCCTGTGAGTTGTATTCCCAGCAGGAACTGCTGCTTTGTGAAACCCAGGATATTTCCTGAAGACATACTTCTTAGCAATATTTCATTCAAGAAGGAGAAAAACAAAATTGCTGATGTTAAAGCAGAGCTTTTATATTTAAGATGCTACAATGAAATGCACGTTTCCTATAAGGATGAAAAAATTGCAGCCAAGCATTTAAATTAAAAAGAAATAATTTAAGGGTAAGTTACAGAGATTCTTCTGTCCATTTTTATTATGGAAAATATATTTAAGCTTGTAGAATCTGCTGTGAAAGGGAAAATCCTGTTACAAGCCAGCTTTGTTTTCTCTCTCTTTGCTGCTTCATGTTTTATTTTATGTCTTGTATCAACAGGACACTTGACTGTGGAAGAAATAATGTTTTCACAGTTTGTGGTTCACCTTTTGACTGCTTAAACTTATTTGCTCTATGATAGCTTTACAGTCCAGGCTTCTTTTATTTATAATTCAGATATGCAATTCTTCATAAAGATATAAAGTGGGCTTAATATTGAATATACAGAATGAAAGATGCAGTTGACTAATTCTTCAGTCTCTTAAAGGACTGTGGCTCTCACTAGTTTGGTATTTAAGTCTGGAAGAGAGGGTGTCACTTGTGAAATAGTGTCATTTAAACAGAAGCCACTCAGGCACTGTTGGACAGTTTGGGTTAGGCCTTTTGGAGGGTTTTTCCTTTAGAAAATCCAAATGATGTATTTTGGAGCACAAGCCAATAGAGTAAGTCCTACTTTTCTTTTATATAGGTTAACTTGCCGGTGGCTGGGCTCTTGCTCGAGATGTGCAACACGCTGCAGTCCGAACACCAGTGCTCCCACCATGACGTGCATTCAACTCTCCTTAAAAGGTAAACCCTACAGTAAACCCACACAAATTGTGAGCAACTGTTATGAATTAAACCATGAATTTTTAATATTCAGATACCCTGTGGTACAAACTAGAGCTTAAATTGCTTTATATTTTATACTCCCAGCGGTATATGTAATGATACATGAAGGTGACTGAAGTTCCCAAAGGACTCTCTGCTTTGGATTAAACAGGGTAGTTTTACAAATACGCACTCTGGAGACAGGTTTGTACCAGATCTGTACATGGGGAAATATTCTGGTGGTGCCTTTCATTGCCTATCTGTGTCTGCTGTCTCACCTCCTGCTTGGTCAGGACTTCTTTCTTGGCCTCAGAGGGCTGCTGCAGCGCAAGCTGTCACTCTTGCCTTCAACAAGGTAATGGACATTAAAATTTTGTAGTGGATAGGAAGCCTAATAGGAATTGAAGCATCACTTTTCACCTAAATAACAGTGCTGTTTGATTTTTTTGTTTGTTTGTTGGTTTGGTTTTGTTTGTTTTGACTCCTTGATCTTTTAAGTGTTGAAATGTCAGAGAAAAGAGGGCTTGAAGTTTCTTGTAACTTTCCCAAGCATGTGCTGCTTCCTTCCCCCATGTGCTGACAGGGAGGACAGCTTGCCACAAAATAACCTCCTGGCTTGTTGGGTACACAGGAGTAAATTGGATTAATTTCTTTGCCTCATTGGTTGAATCTTTTGCTAAGAAAATGGAAAACTCATTTAAAATGAGCGTACTGCCACAGACAAACCCAACTGCTTTTGTCAAAGGTTTTGTTTCATGTTTCATAGAACAAAAAAAAAAGAATAATCTCCTTGGAAGGAAAGGCTGAGAGATCAGCAGCAAACCTGAAATGTGGTCAGGAAACTTTATTTTTGTTGTCAGAACTCCTGTGCCATCAGAGGCTACAGCAGAAACAGCAAGTGGGAGTCTCTGGCTTGTGTGAGATCTGGCTGGTGGAAATGTTTGCTGCTGCAGAAAGCTGAGTGGGATACTGCTCAGTGTTGCAGTAAATTGGTCATTTTGCATTTCATTTTACTGGCCCTGGCGATGGGTGGGACATGGAGGAGGGTGAGGGCAGGGTGGGAGCAGGCAGGAGATCAGGGATGGGCATCCAGCCAGGACCCTGCCCAGATGCCATTCAACATGCAGCGACTTTCCCATATTGTTGTTCCAAATGCCTGTGTCTCATCAAAAGAGAACGATTTTAGCTGCAAGATTGTTCTTTTGGGCTACCTCAGCCCCTTTCTGTCTTTTGATTTTTCCCTGGGAGGTGGTGTGGAGATTAAAGGCTTAAAATCCTAAACCTCGGTGGAACAAAACAGTATATACAAAGGGGTGGCTCTCACAGGCTTTGTCTTTACCTTCTGAAAGAAATATGTCTTGGGTTTAGTGCACCTCACGCCACAGATAGATTTTGGTTCCTTGCATTTTTGAATTGGTGTTTGTACTCATCGAAGTGCTGTATTTTTGTTTGTGCAGTTATGTGAGGTACAGCTTATATTGACCTCTCCCTTGCTCTCTAACATTTTGTCTGGAGAGAAGCAGAGCTGCTAAAAACAATAGTAGGGCAGGCACTGCAGAGAGGTACCTGTTTTAGTGGATGCTGTAGTAGTGATGTGGAGGAGAAGAGTCCTGGCTACCTAGGGAACACTGCACCAGCTGCTCTTCTTGACTGTCCTGTATTTTTGCCACTCTAACACAGAATCCTCTTCTGACAGATTTAAAAGCATTGTGCACTCAGGTCCTTCCCTGGGCTGACCTGTCTCTGGTGGAGCAGGACACCTGCCCCTGTGATCATGGTGGATGGGAAGGGGCTGCCCAGCATCTCCCCACTGGGGCTTGTGGCTGGGCAGCTGGCAGATGCAAAGAATAACAGTTCCAAGAGATCAGGACTGAATTACAAATGCCCGGGGAGAGAAGAGCCCTGATCTCAATTCAGCGCTATCTTGATGGAAGTTATGAACAAACCAGATCATCCCTGATCATTGCTTAGGGTACTGGAAGCAACACTGAAAAACATTCCTGCATGTTAAGCTTAATGGCAAAGTGATTTCTATTTCCTTTTGCAGAATTGTAGTGCCTCACTCTGGGAGGATTTCTGCTGTGTGTAAATGTGTTTTTCCTGCCTGATATGTTCTTATTTGATATGGGGTTCCTTCCTTTAATCATCTGAGACACGATTGTTCCCAGCATTTAGAAGTGGGTGCCCTGGATGCAGAGGTGAAACCTGAGCCACCACAGGCACTTGAGATGCTCATGTTGGCTTTAGTAAAGAGGGTAGAGAGCTTCAGAGATGATGTCAGACACTCAGTAACTTTGTCGGGATGGCACAGGTTGCACATTTGTCTGCAGTCCTCCACCAAGTGAGCAAAGTGTTGATTGACTCCTGCAGCATTCGAATGCTGCTTTACTTGGATCATGACATGGGATTCAGACTTTATTAGGGGAGATGTATAGATTTGATCATTTTCATGAAACTTCTCATTCAGGTTATCAGAGGGGGAGAAATGTTCTCCTGATGTTGATATGACCAGAGCTGTTGGTGGGGTGAGCACCAGAGGTTGCAGTGCAGGGACCAGGGCAGTGCTGCCACCCAGCACAGGCACCCTCAAAGTGGGCTCCTCACTCAGCTGATGTCTGGGGCAGCTGGCAGCTGCTGGGAAATGTGCAAGGCCTGAGCAGAACTCTATTATTGTCACCCAAAAAATGAAATGTAGGGAAAAAGTTAAATTATCTGCAGGAATTGCTTTCTTATCAATTTCATTTAACTAAGAATTAAAAATACATTAAGCATAACTGAATTATTCTGTGATTAGCATTCCTAATAGATCTCTGGAAAAAATGAGTTTGCTTTAGAGTAATGTACCTGATACTGGAGATGGAACTATAGTGCGCACAAAAATTTCATTTAAATGCTTGAGCCTGTTGGTGCAACTCTGAAATAGGAAAAAGTAAACCCAGTGAAACAGCAAACACCCGGATCGATTACTTTTAAACAGAAAATCAAGTTGTTTCTATAGAGGTTATACCAGAGACCTGATATTACAGTGCAGGTACAGAAGAAACTGGGTTTCTATAAAGAAGCTTGTAAATCAGCTGCTGTTTCACTGAACATGTACATTTTCCACCTAAACATAAGGAAAAGCTTCTTTACTGTGAGGGTGACAGAGCCCTGGAACAGGCTGCCCAGAGAGGTTCTGGAGTCTCCTTCTGTGGAGACTTTCAAAACCCACCTGGGCTTGTTCCTGGGGAACATGCCCTGGGTGATCTGTTTCTGGCAGAGGGGTTGGACTAAACAAACCCCAGAAGTTCCTTCCAGCCCCTACATTTCTGTGATTCTGTTTTTTTCATGTGCACACTTGATTGCTGTACACAGAAACAAATGGCATTTATGCATCTGGTACACAAGAAATTACACTATTTCTAAACTTCTAGTAGTTGACAGGGTCAGTTCATTTTTAATACTGGAAGTATTTGGCAGGACTGAGGTATAATGACAGCATCAAGGCAAACTGCCCTGGGGCTGGCTAGAGAAAGCTGGGCAGGCCCCAGTGCTGCCAGCCTGGGCGTGCAGGAGATGGGTGGTCCTGTGGCTGTGTGAAAATGGGGCTCCTTCCAACAGGGTTGAGCTGTGTCTCCCAAGCTGCTTCCCACTGCCATGCTTCCCTCTCACCTCCTGTTGAGGCCATGTGGGGAGGGTGGCCTTCTCCTCCAAACAGGACACATTACTGTATTTTCTTCTGTATTTTCTTAATCTGAAGTAAAACATGCAGCAGGAATTTTGTGATGTGCCCATCTCTATGCTTCTGAGAAATTATATGTGCAAATTTTCTTTGGGATTTTTTTTTTTTGTATTTGGAAGGGGAACAGAGGAGACCTCAGAATGAACTATGTGCTTTGAAAGCCCCAGACTGACAACATTTTAAGCCTCAGTTGTAACCTTATTGTATATGAACTGATTTCATTCAGGACAACTTTGATTTAGCCATAAAATAAGCCTTGTGATGTGTGTGACAAATTAAAAAAGGTCTTGCCACTAGATCTGAAATTAAGTTTTGACATGTTCTTAGAGTAGCATATCCAAAAAACCCCACAACCATTTAAAGAGCTGAGAAAGCCATCCCAATGAAATTCAGCTTAAATGTGCAAGTACTGGTGGATAACCCTTTGGTGTTCACCTTGATGCTGGTTACCAGGGGTACCAGTGTACTACTGTAATGGTTATCTCTGAAAACATCATAGGGGGGAAAAAAACCCAATTAAAATATGTGTTGCACCAAGTCATTTTACAGCACTCGGAAGTTCTTGGTCAAAGTTGTGAAGGATTTTAGGTATTTTCCATCTTTAGCATACTTAAATTCAATGTTCATGGCTCCAGTAACAATCTCCCCATTAATGCTACTTCATCGCAACCAAGAAGTCACTGCCAGAAAAACAACCATTTCAGTGACCATCTTATTCCCCTCCAGAGCAGCACTGAGCTCAGTGATTTGTCCCTCCCAGAGGGTAATTCATTCAAATAAATGTAAGCCTCTGTTTTATGTGGTTTGGTCAGTGTTTATAGATGTCAGTGAAAATGCACGTGGCAGATATTAAGGGAGGAATCGATGTGCTCCATGGAAATAAGAACAGACAGGGTTTGGTTTTGATTTATCCGTGCTGCTGTACTGAGTGCAGCTACTATTGATTTCAATCCCGCAAGTGTCTGACCTCCTTTGTACAGCACAACTTGTCTATCTTCATATTTTACAGCTGAATTTGTTTTGCTTTGTACTTCACACTCTTATTCCATTACTATGCTACTTGAAAAAAAAAATCAATACAGTTTGTTAATTAAAAAAAGATGAAGAAACCCCAACTTCCATCTCCGGACCAAAAAGCCACTCTCAGGTGACCAGCATGGCCTGACCCTGCTGGGAGATGTCAGCAGTACAACTGGGGATGCACTGTCCTTGTGCTGCAACAAGGCACAGGTTCAGCTGATTGCAGCTAGGCATAAAAACTGCTGTTTCTGCCGAGTTTGATTTGCATCTGTGTACTAAGAAAGGTGGTAGAAAACCCACTGGTTTGTCTAATTCAGTCAGCCCCAGTTTAAGTTATTTAATGCTATGTGATCCTTCAGCAAGCATCACATTCTGTGTGTCACCTTCCAGCCTGTGGTCCTGCTGGCTCTCGCCACATTTGCCACATGAACAAGAAGGTAAGGAAATACAACTCTCTTTCCTCCTTTAAGCCCAGCTTTGTGCCACACAAGTTTTGTTCTCCAGTCTGACGGGGACTGTGGGTCAGATGGCCTGGTTCTTGACTTGCCATTTTCTGTTTTCTCCCTATTTTGACCTTCTTGATCAGCAGGACGGCTGGATGAGAGGGAGGGAAATGCTGTGCTAGGGTTTACAGACCTGCTGGAGCTGGGGAGAAGAGTGGTGGTCAGAGGGAGGTGGGGTATCCAGCGGGTCTGTGTGCTGTGACGGGGCTGAAGGGATGACATGAGACAGACTGAGGTGGTCCAGGTGATGCTGCGGCACTGCAGCAGAGACGGTGAGTGGCACCCTCAAGTCATAAGGATCCTGGCATTGTGACCCCCCACCCTGCCCTGGTCAGGAAAACTTGCTCTTCCTGGGTCTGCTGGGGCCTTAGGTGCCACCAGAGAATGGTCCTGTCATCTGCATGATCTGCATCACCCTCGAGTAACACAGAAAGCAAGGGAGTAGCTGCAGTTAGAGATACATCTAAACTAGTGGTTGGATTTTTTTAACAGTAATTGAACTGTTTTAGCTAAGTGGATTTTAAGATGCTTAGCTGTTGATTTATTTGGGTTTTCATATATTATAGTTCCCTCTGCCAAGAGCCAAGTGCACGGAAAAAATCCAATATTCCTACCTACAAGAATGGTACTTTCATGGTATGCTAGTTAATACTTAGGCTGGTTTCATTTGTTCCTGATGTACCATTCAGACTAACTAACATCAAGGGTTGTCCCACTAAGTAGCAGTGATTGAACAGAGCCACTGTGGATCTTTCTGGGCAGGCTAAGTCCCCATGAGCTTCAGGGTAAGTAACAAATGGTCTGTTTCTGCCAAGGAGAACTTAAAAACTGGCTGATCTTCTATGGTTTCCTTACCCTGGCTGAGGCAGCATTTGTGTGGTCTGGGTCAGGGCTGTGTCCAGCAGCTGGACGTGGCTTGAGATAGTGATTCTCAGTGGTGGCCCAAGACCTAAACACCCCACTGCCACTGCTGCCCATTTTCTGTTCAGTTAATACACTTTTTTCAGCAAAACAACTCGTAACCCCTTTGCTGTTCTGAGTGCCAGTAGAGTCAGCAGTTCCCTAGTCACCTGCCAAAACCTTGGGCTGTCTTCATGAGAGCCAGGCTTTTTTCCACTACAAAACCTGGAAGCAAGCTAAGTCAGTACAGTGCAACACTGAAAATTTATGTTACACAACAGGTGAAGACCCCTCTTCTTGTCTTTTCTTTAAAACAGATTGAAAATTGCCACAGAAGCCTCTTTCCTCACCAGTGTATGGGCTGTGGAATTGGGTTATGCATCCTCTGGAATGTGCAGGACCCTGAATGAGGAATGACCTTTGCTGTCCCGTTCCAAATTTCTTAGTTGGCTTTTGTGCAGCTGGGGACAAGAAGAAATACCCTAAGTAGGTCACTGGATACTGTGATACAAAGGCTGCCACCATGGGCTGATCGATGAGCCCACTAACAAACAGTTGTGTCACAGCGGCTTTCCCGGGTTCCAGAGCAAAAGCCCTGCTCTGAGCCAGGGTGGCCAGCATGCCTGTCCCCCTGTACCACGCCTGCACCACCTGATGTCACAGGCTTCTTCCCCTCCAGGCAGATGGTGGTCCTCAACCACAACCAGAGATGACTTTAAAAACAGGGGCTTCTGCCCCTATTTTTTTTTTTTCTTTTTAAGCAGGGATTGGAAATGTGTTTCCAAGTAGCTTCCCCCCCCCCCATTCCAGTGTTAAATGCATGTAAATTGAGCAGCATGGTGAGCTTGTCCAGGCAGCTGAAGTCCAAGCCCAGGAATGTGCCTCAACACCATCTGCTCCATGGCTGAAAGTCTTGTGCAGCCGTCAGCCTGACACTCACAGCCCCCCCCCCCCCGGCCCCTGGAGCCCCCTCCCAAGGCGTGTGTACCGCCCCTGCTCCTCCGACCTAAGCACACCCACGATAA
>JANIJG010021400.1:0-21050 GCA_024611175.1 Megaceryle torquata | reverse complement strand
AGCCGGCCGCTGCGCGGTTCTCCTCGGCGTGAAGGTGTAACCGAAACGTGCCGCCTCCTCCTCCTCCTCCTCCTCCTTGGTGAGCCCCCGCTGCCGGAGCACCCTGCATTTCAACCGCTGAGGCAATGCCATTGCCATCTGAGCTGCGGGCAGCTCCGCAGGGAGGGCGAGCGCATCCCTGCTGCTGCGCGGGTTTTGCCCGCCAGCCTCGGCTGCAGTATGGAAATGATCCTCCCCAGCAGACAGCGGAGTCCCACCTCGGTTCCCATTCACCTGGAGATGAAAGTGCTCGGGCTGCCAGTGTAGGCGGGGCAAAACTATTTAAAAACCTCATTAGAGAAAGTATTTGGGGAAGACAGCAACACCCTCAGTTGTGGTTTGCTCCAGGACTTCTCAGCCAGATCACTCCTGATACAGAGGGAAGGGCACTATGAGAGACATTCCTGTCAACTAGGGCTTCTCGCAGGGATGCCTTGGGTGCCCTTTGCCTTTTTCTCTGTCCTCGTGTATTTTCCACATGGATATGGGTGCGTTCTCCTCCGACGTGCTGTTTAGGTGAGGAGCCCAACTCTGACGGGGACCGCTGCATGGTCCCGATTTGCGTTGAAGGAACATAATCAACCAAACAGTGTGTAATCTTGATTAGGCACAAATCCACCGTGAATATTTCCTATTTCATTTCATTCCTGTTTGTGCTTATTTCAGCTGAATTTGCGGCAGGAGTAATGCCCAAGCCACATCTGGCTCGTGATGCACGTGGGATCAGTCTGGGAGCTTGGGAGGAGGTGGATCTGGATTCAGAGGTTTGGCTTCTTATTTAGAAAATGACTGGTTCCATTCTCCCACGGCTGCTCCAGACTACCCCAGAGCTTAATGATATTCACAGCCAAGTGTGTTTTAAGTCTGCATGACTAGGAAACAATCTCATGTGTATGGTTTGTCTGGCCGGTTAGCAAGGAGCCCGTGGACCGGCCTCAGCCAGCCACAGGGACATCCCACTCCCACACAAGCAGATGCTTCATCCCGCACGATCACAAGAGCCTACAAAGACCAGGCTGGGCTAAGCAAGTCCCCTCGCACTATATGGGCTTCTTCTCTGTGATCTCCAGCTGCAGGAGCTGGTGGTGTCCCTGCAGAAGTTCAGACAGGTTCCCCGTGGTGCTGCTTGAGCCACCTGCCAGGTTTTGCCCCAGCCAGCTTCCTACACTGAACCGCTGCCCTTGTCGGCTCTGCCACCAGCCCTGACACAGAGCCCTCGCTCTGCCGCTGATGTATTTACAGCTTGAACCCCCGAACTGATCAAACAGGCGCCTTACACCGTGAGCACGCTGATCACACGGACCTTGTCCAACAGGCTGGAGGCTCGGTGGTCAAGGTTTAACTCATCCGTGTCCTGGCATAAACTCCTGGTCTCTCCTCCTGCCTGTTCTGGCTTTATTTTATTATTATTTTTAGGGAGGTGTGTGTAATTTTTTTTTTTTTAAATCCAGTTAGCAAGTTCAGAATACTTTTAATATTTCTGTTACTGTAGTTTGGCCCTGTAGCTGTTGTCCCCTGCATCCCCCAGAATGAACAAGATCTCCCTAGACTATGAGCCCCTGTGGTATCGATTCCCACTGGGGTACATGGATGCCAGCGGAAAATAACGCTGTCATTAAAAGCTGTGGTATTTTCTAAGCCATAGATCTAAAGGCACCCTAGTTTCTGTGCTTTGCATACTCACAGAGCACCATCCTTTCTGCTTTTCAGATATGAAAGCCGAAGCAGAGAGACATCTGATGAGGCTTCATCGCTGACTCACTGTTTGATGTTAGGCAGAAGGAGGAATGTGATCAGATACCATTGTGCAAAGCATCCACCAGACAACTCTGTCACTCGGGAGGAGAAGCAACTCCTGCTCCTGAGCAGGACGGGCTTGCAGCCCAGCTGTCCTACCCTCAAATGCCTCCCTGCCATCTCCAAACCGCGGCAGCGGGGGACAACCAACCCCTCGCCATCCCCTGCCCCACCTGAGCTCCACGGAGACCACACAGCCCGGCCACGGCAGCAAGGACACGACCTTTGAAGCTGCTCTTAGGCCATGTGCAGCCAGAGGCTCAGGGCTGGTGCTGGCAGGGCGAGCTGGCGGTGCGGGAGAGGCCGCAGCCCAAGGGGTGTGCACAGCTGCGCACGCCCCGAGTTCTTTCTCACGAGATGGTGCAACCGGCTGGCGGGGAACTGGTTAAACGGCGTGAGCTCCTCAGCTTGCCTGGCTTTGGCTGGCGGGTGCAAGGCAGGGCAGGATGTCACCGGGAAGCCGGCGTGTTTTATTAAAACAGAGTATCAAAGTGGGCTAAAGTCTCTTATTATGGATTGTAATGTCCACAAATTTTGCCACTTTCAAATCATTTCCACCTACGTGTTCCTCCCACTGCTACGCTGGCTGCTGGCAAACGTCTCTGCTCAAAGAGGGGAATGGTTTTCATTTGAATAGTCCTCGGGCAAGTTTCACTGAGCGGTGCCAGCGTCATACCCGCAGCTCTCACGTGCCCGCAGCCATCCAGGGTTGGTGCCGCGGGGAGAGTCCTTCTCTCACCCAGGACTCCGCAGCTCTCGCCAGGTTTTCCCGGTGTGTTGGCCAGTGGCAGCCTAAAACCAGTGCAGATAAGCAGTGACAGAGGCACGTACTCATGATATTAAGTCTCAACTTAATCTAATGTGCAGATGATGCCTTTCACCGCAGCAGTGAGCGTGGCCAGCTGTGCTGGTAGTGAGTCACACGCGTGTGCAGATGAAACCACCAGAATTCATGCTGAATTCTGGCTTTTGCAACCTGCGGGCTACCAGAAGGACAAGGCAGAGCCCTGGTGGGTGATGAACTGCTCCTCGGAACCTCTGCTGGCCAGCCCCACCGTGCCCCTTTCAGGATCCTGCCTTCAGATGATGAATGTGAGGTCTCTTAAACATGCCTTAGATACTATCGTTGGGAAATTAGATGTACAGGTCATAGGACCATGGAATATTTCAGATTGGGAGGGACCTTTCAAGCTCATCTGGTCCCATCCCCCTGCACTGAGCAGGGACATCTGCAACCAGAGCAGGGTGCTCAGAGCCCCAGCCAATTTCACCTGGGACGGTTCCCAGGATGGGGCAGCCTGGGCCAGGCTCTCGCCACCCTCTCTGTAAAAAATTCCTTCCTCTTGTCTATTCGAAATCTCCCTCTTTTAGTTTGAACCCATCCCCCCTTGTCCTGTCCCAAGAAGCCCTGCTCAAAAGTCTGTCCCCATCTTTCTGACAGGGCCCTTGAAGTCCTGAAAGACCCCCAGAAGGTCTCTCTGGAGCCTTCTCTTCTCCAGGCTGAACAACATAGAATCATTTAAGTTGGAAAAGACCTCTGAGTTCATCGAATCCAGGTCTTGTGGGAGCTGCTGGTCCTGAACGGTCCTGCCTCGATACATCCTACACTGACCAAGATGCTGCAGTACCATGGACCTCAGCCTGCAGCGAGGTGGTGGGTGTCTGATGGAGGTACCATCCCACGTAACTGGCAGCACCCTCCTGAGCTCAGGTCCATCCTGGAGGCTGATGCCATGGCTGGAGATCTGTTGGAAGAAGAGCCACCGTGTTGCTGAGCACCAGAGCACACCCCGCTCTCTCAAAGACAGTTTGACTCCCATGGACACTTTTCCTTCTGGAAAAAGTAATAGGTGTTAATTATCGAGGCCTCGAGGGCATCTGTCAGGTGCTGCAGGCCGGCCGCATCCCTGCAGCACCTCCCGCACGCTGTCACCTCAGTGTCCAGCCCTGGCTGCTGGGCCAAGACGTGGCTGTTCTTTCACCTCCGGTGCCAGTAACCTGAACCGAGATTGCTGGAAATGAGAGCGAGGGAGAGTCAGCGATTTGATTACAGGCCACAGGCACATGCCTGGCCTTCATGGATATATTAAGTAAGAGACATTTTAAAACAAAACCACCCCTCAGTAACCTTATCGTAAGCTCGAATCCACAACCCATCTGTTAACTCCCAGTGCTGCCCACATAGGCTCCCATCAGACGTCAGTGCCAGGGCTCTTCAGAACAATTCCCCCCCAGATCGCTGTGGTCAGAAGGGGACAGTCCCAGGGAAGAGGCAGGTCCTGGGGCTCAACCCCCACCCCCAGCTCCCCCTCAAACCACCCCCCATCCCCTTGCGATGGCTGGGCCTGTAAATAACTGCAAATCCCCCTCGGACGGACGCTGCCGCTGGCCTGTGACTCTCGGCCCTTCTGAAAGAAGCTGTCGGCCGACCCGCTGCCCGACGACTGGCTTGAGAAAATGAAGCCTCCTGAGACGTTTTGCTGCTGCCTTGATTGTACGTTGTAAAGGAACCCTCCACGTAGAAATAATTCAGCAAACAAAATTGAGATGGCAAATTGATGATTGCATCAGCCCCAGCTTATGAAAACTGATCTCCAGGAAAATGTAATTCAACTCTCCAGCAATCTAACTCGATGCCCGAGAATGTAATAACTTCATTTTGGATCCTCTTTTTAGGGGGACTCCTAAATCCTTGGCAACGTCCCTTAAGGTCATGAGTAAATCCTGATATGGAGAATTGTTTGGCAAGCACGAGAACAGTAAAAGGGCTAAATAATTGGGGATTACCTCTGACCCTGATTTGTAGCTCACCACCCACTGCAGGAATGTACCGAATATCTGAAAGAGCATGCAGGAGTCAGGCAACTCGTGGGCATGAAACTGTCCACGTACACTTGGAGTCTGAACAACTTAAAATGCAGAGCAGGTTGGCCCCAAATCTCATTTTTCATTAGCAATCAGCTGCAGCAAGCTCTGCCTCTTTCTGTTGCCTTGGACGGAGGGTCAGCGACGGGACAGATTAAAAATTGTATGGGGTTTTTTTTCACCCTTTGTTTGGAAAATAACAGCTTGGGTCTTCTGGGCAGAGAGAGGATGAACCACCTGATCCAGCGCCTGTTACTTACGCTGGTTCTTTTGCCCTCAACTGCAGGAAGGGACAAACACATCACTTCCATTTAGTTGTTTTTTTTGGTGGTCACGGCTGAATTTGTCCAGTGCCCATATGAAAAACAGTCTCTGCTTTGAGAAGCTCACATCCCAGAGCTGTGATCCCATTTATACTCAGTCCCCCATTCCCAAGCCCCTCCTTGGTGGCCGGCTGGGTCTGCGGCATCGCCGGGGACCCTCCTGGTGAGCGAGCGGCTCGTGGCCAGGAGGGCTCGGTCCACAGCGAGCAGGGCAAGTGAAGCGTCTGCGTTTCAGGAGCTCGGTGACACAGAGCTGCGTTGTTCATGCTGGCGATGCAGCTGGGAGCTTCTGAAGAAGGGGTTGGTGTTTGGTTTTCTTTTATAATAAACCTTACATTTAGCAGATTTCTGCGAAACTCCCGACTTCCCTGAGGATTCCTCCCGGTAACTACAGGCCCCTTTAGCTGGCAGGGAGCCTTAAAAGGCCCGTCTCCATCGCCCGCACAAAATCTCTTTGTGCTCTCACGTAATACCCCCGACCTCAGATTCCTCCTGACGTGGAGTGCGGACCAGGCCTCTCACAGAGGCTCTGTGCTGCAGCTCTGCTATTACCTTATCTCGGTAAACGCGCCGTTTATCTGATGAGCTTGCCTCGACTTGCTCGGCGTTCAGCAGGAAGATGACCGTAGCCCTTCAGGAGAGGAGCTTTGCTTTGGCAGGTACACACCACGATAATCACACTCGGCGTTTTGCAACCGCTGGCACCCAAGAGCTGCAGATGCTTTGCAACAGCACGAAAATGGCCTCGACTTTCCTCAGATACCGGCATTGACCATTTTTTAGTGACTCTCCAGAATTTTTCCCAAAATTCTGAGGCTGATGGTTTAATTCAGGTCTGTGTTTATGCCTCTTTTGTTTTGAGGGGTGGGTCGGTTTTATTTCCAATCTGTACAAGGAAATGGGTAAGACCCAGCAGACGGTACCAGCACAGATGGGCTGGTTAAAGCCTTTTGGACTATACTGCACCCACAGGACCAGTTCAAGGCTGGAGCTGCACTGGTTCTTCACTGGGAGGGTGGTGGGGCCACTGGAACAGGCTCCCCAGGGGAACAGTAATGGCACCAAGGCTCTTGGAGCTCCAGGAGCATCTGGACAATGCTCTTGGTCATATGGTTTAGTGTTAAGACGGTGCTGCGAGGAGCAGGGGGTTGGGCTCCATGATGGGTCCCTTCCAACTCAAGATATTCTAGGAAGCGATGATTCCCGTCCCGGAGAATGTGTCTAATTCTGTGTCCCCCCCTACCGGGGGGCACGAGCCCATCCGACACGGGATGGAAGGACCGGCGGATCCCGGTGGGACACACGTGCAGGCAAACAGCCCAGCCCGGGGCAGCCGAGGACGGCGGAGGATCCCACCGGGACACACGTGTTGGGGACACACACGCACACACACAATCGACACGAACCCTGCCGCTCGTCCCCTACCTCCCCGGGGCCCTGTTCTGCCCGGGGGTGCCCCGCCGAGCCCAGTCCAGCCGGGAGCTACGGGGGACGGCCGTGCAGGCGGACACCCCCCCCCGCTCCCTCCC
This sequence comes from Megaceryle torquata, assembly GCA_024611175.1. NCBI lineage: Eukaryota > Metazoa > Chordata > Aves > Coraciiformes > Cerylidae > Megaceryle > Megaceryle torquata. Next base: position 14,497 of record JANIJG010021400.1, on the reverse strand, counting down.
CGCTCCGTGCCGTGCCGTGCCGTGCCAGAGGGTGCCCCGCTGAGCCCAGCCCAGCCCGGGGACAGCGCAGGAATCCACCGGGACACGCGTGCAGGAGAAGCCCCCCCCCCGGGGGCCCTGCGGCGCCCGGGGGTGCCCCGCCGAGCCCAGCCCAGCCTGGGGCGACCGGGGGCGGCCCCGCCTCCCCCCGGCACGTTGCGCGGCGGCGGCGGCGCTGCCGACACGTGAGGCTCATGTGACGGCGGGGACGGGGAGAGGATGGGCAGAAGGGAGGGAGGGAAGGGGGGGGGGGCCCGGCCCGGCCCGCCCCGGCGGCCGCCAGACGTGCCGGCAGTCACAGGGTAGCGCACGTCGCTCCCGTCCACCCACTCGCCCGCATTTAACCCGGCCCGCCGCCGCCCGCCGCTCCTCAGCCCGCCCGGCGCGGACGCGGAATGAACAACCCGCCCTGAGCCCCGCCGGCCTGCCCCGCTCCGCTGCTCAGCGCTCCGCACCCCACCGCCATGGAGCGGATCCCCAGCGCGCAACCCCCGCCCGTCTGCCTGGGCAAACTGCCCGCCCTGGAGAGCGGCGATGTGCCCGGGTAAGCGGCGGGGTGCGGGCGGCGGAGGGCTCGGGGGGGAGGAGGAGGAGTGGCCCCGTCCGCGGCCCCCGGGGGACAGGGGTAATTTCGCTGCTTTCGTTTCGCCCGTGCAGGCTGGACTTCGCGCACATGTACCAAGTGTACAAGCCCAGGAGGGGGTTAAAGAGGAGCGAGGATAACAAGGTAAATTGAGGATGAGGATGGGGAGGGAGGGGACGCGCACACACACACACGCTCTGCGCGGCTGCCCTCCCCGGGAATAAAAGTTTTCCCGGTGGAGGCTGCTCCCGGCGTGGGGCTGAGCTGGGGCAGCCGGCGTGAGGGTCCCCTGGGGCGGGGGGGGCACCCCACACCTGAGAAGCGGGGAAAGGCGGGCACCCCCCCGGCCGCGGGGCGCTGACCGCTGCCGCCGGCTTTGCAGGAGACCTACAAGTTGCCCCACAGGCTGATAGAGAAGAAGAGGCGCGACCGGATTAACGAGTGCATCGCCCAGCTGAAGGACCTGCTGCCCGAGCACCTCAAGCTGACGGTACGTGCGAGCGGCGGGGGCGGCCCCGGGACCCCGGTGGGGATGGACGAAGCCGGCGCCGTCGGGCGGAGGCTCCCGCGGCTGCGGTTCTTCCGCGGCTGCGGTACCTCGGCGGCCGGCGCTTTGCGGAGTCACAGAACTCCGTGCCTGCCGGTTCAGCGCGGATGTGGGGTTGCTTTTGTTGTTTGGGTTTTTTTTGGGTTTGGGGTTTTTTTTAGGGGGGGGTTGGCTTTTTCCTTTTTCTGTTTTGTTTGTTTGTTTGTTTTTCTCCCCTCGTTTTGTCCCCGTGGTGGCCGCATCCACTGTCAGCACATCCTAAACTTTCCCGGGAGGGGAGCTTCCCGAGCTGCCGGGTTCCTGGTCGCCCCCCCCCGCCCCCGTCGCCTCCCCCCCTCCCGGCTCCCCCACCCTCTCAGCTGCCGGCCGAGGGCCCCCCCCGGCCGGATTCCCCCGCACTAAGGTCACGATGCCAACAGAACCGATAAATAAAATACTTCTCTTTGACCTCTGTGGCTGGTCTAGAAATACCGGTAGGATTCTGTGACAGAGCCTGCTTTTTAACTTATTTCCATGGAATATTGCTGTTGATAGCCCCGCACTGTTCAGGATCAAGGCTCTGCCTTTCAGCCTGCTCTCCAACCTGCGTCGGTCCTCCGCTGTTATCTGGAGAACCTTGGCAGCCCCGTCAGGCTCCTGCGTGCGCGGTCGACCCCACGGCAGATGCCAACCTGTCCCTTTGCTTCCAGACTCTAGGTCACTTGGAGAAGGCTGTGGTTCTGGAGCTCACCTTGAAGCATGTGAAAGCACTAACCAATCTCATCGAGCAGCAGCAGCAGAAAATAATTGCTTTGCAGAACGGTTTACAAGCGGGTGAGTATTCAAATGGTGCCGTGTGAGAACCTGCGTGCTCTCAATGGACTTTCGCTCCGAGTCTTTGAAATGCAGTTGTGACACTTCGTTCCTGAGAAGGGAGGGGGCAGGAGTTCGTTAATCGCTGTCATTTTTCCTCTCGCTTTGCTTATGAGCAAAAAAAAAAAAGAAAAAAGCAGGCGTGTTTCTCAATATGTTGAGTATAAAATGCCCTGTGGAGCTGTTTTGAAATTAAATTGGATTTTAAGTAGTTTTATTCAAAGCCCGGCTTTGCTGTGAGGTTCTCTTCAAAGCCATTTGAATCTTTCCAGTCGTGTTAGTGAGCTTTGGATCAAACCCAGTTTTGTTTGTTTGTTTGTTTAGTGGAAATACATCTAAATCTGCTTTTTATACATGCCTTTTTTAACGCCCCTTAGACGAGCTAGCCTGTGTTCTGCAGGCAGAGGGGACACGGTGTATCAGCTTATCACGCTTTAGATGCACTTCCTCCTTCTGTTTCCACATGTGGCACTCACGCGAATCCGATAAAGTAAGATTTAGTTTTTCTGAAGAGCCTTCCACTGCTCTGGCAGCCACAGGGAGTGCAATAGAGCTTTAAGCTGAAGCAAAATCACCCGCCCGAGGTTGGCGGAGCTGCTGGTGGGTAGATGTGCTCCGGGAGCTCTGCCTGGAGGTGAAGGGTGAGGTGCACTCCGCCTTCCCCGGGGTGTTTCCCAGGGAAGGCTCCAGCTTGACTCACCCCTTTGCTGCAGCACCTGTTGAAAGTGGCGTGTACCGTAAATACAGAACCAAAAAATAAGTTTAAAGTTATCAGGTAAATGTGGATGGGTGGATGTTCCAAGAGGTGCATACAGAAGTCGGGGATGTAGACAAAGTTCAGGTGGAGCACCAAGTTCACCTCTCTAGCTGTGCTGCAACCCAAGGGTACCATCCCCTCCAGTCCTCCTCGGGAGACGGTCATGGAACCATTTAGCAGGTTGTTAATTTTTAATTTCTCTCTGTTAATGTTTCCTCAGGTGACCTGTCATCAAGAAACCTTGATTCCAGCCAGGAAATGTTTCGATCCGGTTTCCAGATGTGTGCCAAGGAAATGCTGCAATACCTGGCAAAGCACGAGAACGGCAAGGACCTGAAGCCGTCCCAGCTGGTCAGCCACCTGCACCGCATGGCCTCCGAGGTTCTCCAGGGCGGAGCCGGCCGCAAGGCCGGAGACATCCCTCCTAAAATGGTGGACTTGAAAGAGAAACCCGTCTCCTTGACCAAAGCGGCGGAGGGACACGGGAAGAACTGCGTGCCCGTGATCCAGAGGACATTCGCTCACTCCAGCGGGGAGCAGAGCGGCAGCGACACGGACACGGACAGCGGGTACGGGGGAGAGCTGGAGAAAAGTGACTCCAAATCTGAACAGCAGTATTTCAAAAAGGATACCGAACTCAAGTACGCTGTCCAGGAGAGAATAAGCTCTATAAAACAAGAGACTGAGGACCCGCCGGCCAAAAGGAGCAGGCTGGAGTCGCCAGAGGACGAGGGCCCTTTTGGCAGCGACATGATGGGCTCTTCCAGCGGCTTCCTGGGCCCCCACGCTCACCAGCCTCCCTTGTGCCTGCCTTTCTATTTGATCCCACCATCTGCCACAGCCTATCTGCCCATGCTGGAGAAGTGCTGGTACCCGGCATCCGTACCTGTGCTGTACCCCAGCCTCCCGGCCTCTGCTGCAGCACTTACGGGGTTCATGAACCCCGATAAAATCTCCCCGCCTCTGCTGATGCCCCAGAGACTCCCTTCTCCTGTACCAGCCCATTCCCCTATCGACTCCTCGGCTCTGCTTCAGGCTTTGAAGCAGATTCCTCCTTTGAACTTGGAAACCAAAGACTAAGTGCAGTGTGACCTTTTTTTTTTTCTTTTTTTTTTTTTTTCCTTTTTTTTAGTTTCTGTTTGTTTTTTTTTAGTTTGAGACTGTTTCACTTTTATATATTGGCTGGACTGAGGTGTGGGGATAAGGTTCACTGCACGTAGGAAGCTAAATCCCCTTTTCTCTGACTTGTCAGGTAGCTTGGAGAAGGATGAAGGATGCGCCCAGGTTAGCGATTCAGAACAACTTCCAAAAGAGGAAAAATTAAAAACCAAACAAACACCAAGAAGGTTTTTGTGCTTTACCCCCAACCTCCTTCCCTTTCCGCATCTCCAGAACAACAGTTGACTCCTCGGTCAGCTGCGACGATATTGCAAAGCTGTGAAAAAAATTCCTCCATTGGGCAGACTTGGGTTTTAGGGTCTGTGAATATAAAAATACGGTACTTCTAAAGGCTTTTTAAGGCAACGGCCCCACTGCGGCAGCTTGAGCCGAACCAATTCGGTGCCCCATCAGTCGCCAGCGTCCGAGCGATCGGTGTGGTGGTGGCGGTGGCAATGCCACCCAAAGCGTGGGAGGAGCGGAGCAGCGGTCACCGCTGGGTCGTGCACAGTCAGGTAGACTTAAGACGGGTTTCTCTCCACACCTCTGCTGATACATATATATATATTTTTTAAGAAATAAAACGTAGATGCTGCTTGGAAGCTTTACATGGCGTACACCTGATAAATAAATTAACAAGCGCCCCTTCCTGTAACTGGAGCTGCTGGTTTGGGCCGGGTAGGGGAGAAAATATCCCAAGGATCACTTTGCTTGTTGCACCTGACTCCAGGCCTCTCCCTCGCGCTGCTGCTGCTGTTGCTGCTGCTGCTGCTGCTGCACAGACTCACTGGGTCTGGTCGGCTGGAAATGAAAATGGGTCTACGAGTCCCGTCCGCGGGTGAGCAGCCGCTTCCCGAGGGCTTCGTGCAAGAGGGAGCGATTCGGCCGAAGCTGACGCCCGCTGAATACGCCCCTGTCAGTGCCTTTGCAAAATTACAAGGCTTGGGGTTTTCAAAGGAGTCTAATCCCAGTGGGGTTTGAGCGTCTAAATTCCTTCGTCTCCTTGGCAAACCCCGGCCCACTTTGCTCTAGTAACGAGCAGGGAGGTCGGGGAGGTTGACACTTGTCCCATTAAACCGTGAGGGGCTTTCTCTGCAGACAAACTTTGTGTCCAATTTGGCTTTTATTGAATTAAAAAAAAAAAACCAAACAAGCCCTTGACTTCACTGCAAAATGCAGTGCTGGTTGGGTTTGTTTTGTTTTGTTTTGTTTTGTTTTGTTTTTTAATCTTACTGGTTTTGAGAACTGGTGTCCAGAAAGCCTGTTGCCTGGATCTTCCCCTCGCCCTCCCGTTGCACCAGCTGTTGAGATGCACTATGCTTGACTGCAGACCGTGTTCTAACGTTTATTTTGTTGTTGGGTTTTGGTTTTTTGTTGGTTTCTTTGTTGTTTTTTTGTTTGTTTGTTTGGGGGTTTTGTTTTGTTTCTTTGTTTTGGGTTTTTTTGGTTTGTTTTTTTTTTTTCTTTTGGTATACAGTTGTTGCCTTTATTTGTAAAATCCTGTTATAAATATATATATTATATAAATATATTAAAAGGTAAAACGTTTCAGATGTCTATTATTTGTATAACTACTTGAGCATAAAGAAGTGAGAAATATGAATGTATTCTTGTTTCTGGGTTGTCTTTTGGCCTTTTTTTTTTTGAAGAGAAGAATTTTTTTGCTTTTCTCTAGGGAGAGGTACAGTGTTTATATTTTGGAGCCTTCTACAAGGTGGGATATTGTACATATTTTTATCTCGAGTAAATGTTAAGTAGTTGTTTAAAAATACTTAATAAAAAGAATTCTTTTCCTGTGGAAGATAAGGGTTTGCCTCCTGTGCTTGTAAATGTTCGTGCAGGGTCATTTTGTGCTGTGCCATCCAACAGCACGTGGCGAGCAGAGCTCCTGTGCCAGCTCCTGTGCCGTCGGTGCCCGAGGGCAGCTCTGGGTCCCATTACCCCTGTCCCCAGGGATATCTATTTATTTTAACTCCCTTGGCACCTTCAGGGATTTTTCTCCTTCCCGACCCCAGAGAGGTGCCAGGAGAGCCCGGCTGCCTTTTCTGCGCTCGCCTCGTTCTGCCACGAGCTCCCTGGGCCTGGATTTTTAGCTCATCCACCGCACCAAGCTCAGTGGGGAGCAGGCAGCCCCTTGCCATGAAGGACACATCTCTGTAGGCTTTGCCCGTCACCTGGAGCAGAAATGGCCTCTTTACGGACTCTGCTGGGGAAAGCCCCAGTTGCCATCGCGGTGGATCCATCGGGCTGGGAGGGACGAACCTGCAGCACCCCCCTGCGTGCCCCAGCACGCTGTCGCACGCTCCCGTGGCTGTTTTGCTGGTTGGGGACATAAAACCAGTGCCGCAGGCAGTGCCTCTTCACTCGTGCTCGGGGATATCCCGCGCCTCTGGCCACGGGCTCCTTTGCCACCTCTCTGGTGGTGATGTGTGGATTCCAGCCACCGGGCGACGTGGAGGGGACCCCAAAACTCTCCCCAAAGGTGAGAGACGGGTGAAGTGCGGCTCTGGCCAGCGAGGGATGGGTGGGAGGAGTCAGCTGGAGCACGGGTGCTTCTGTGGGATAGTTCCCAAGTTCACACAGCAGATGACTCACCCAAAGTGGTGGTAAATGGCCAGTCCTGGGCTGCAGCACCTCTGGGACCCTGCTGGAGGACAAGCAGGTGCCTGGGGGGTGCTGTTAGACTGCACTCAGCATTAGCTTGAAGTTACGTTGGCTTGAGTAATGCTAGACAAAAAAACAAATGCTTGTATTAATTTGTCTGGGGCCTCCATCCCTCCTGATGTTTATGTTGTGTTTGTTTTAATTAGGGCTAAATATTGATCTCGCCGAAGACGACTGCAAGTAACCCCGTTTTGGGGACAGCATTTGGTGCTCAGCGTAGAAGCGTTTAAAGCCTCATTTACCAGTTGGATTTCTGGCTCATTTCCACAACCCTCGCTCCCCTTCGGTCTCCATCTCCTGACCCACCTTGTCCTATGGTGGGAGGACTCACAGAAGCTCAAGCTCCACAGTCACGGAGTGAAAAAAAAGTGTTAAAGAATAAACTGGGTGAGATAAGGTTTATACAGGAAGCGATGGCTGATTAGAGCTGGGGATTTTCTCTGCTGCCCTGGCCCAGCTCCAACAGGACAGGTGAGTTCTCTGGGGCAGAGCAGGGTCTGGTGGCCATTGGTCATCCCTGGCCGGCAGCACAGGGCAGGGGCTGCACCTGTGGCAGCACCCCGTGGGTGACACCCTTCCCGCGGACCCCCCACGCCGGGGCTGCCTGCACCTGGAGACCCTGCCTCTGCCTGGATGTCCCACTGCGGTCCCACCACGGCATCCCCGGCCTGCCCGAGCCAGCGAGCGTAGGGAGTCAAGGGAGGAAGGCGATGGAAGGAAGAAGACCGACCCCCGGCACGGTGCCAGGTGGTGGTAGCCTGTGCCGTGCCGTGCTGTGCCGCGCCGGTGGGGTGTGCTGAGTTCCCCGGACTTGTTTTCATGGTCTCACCCAGCTCTGACCTGCCTCAAATGTTGACACAATGTCACGTTTCCGACTGCAGTCTTTCATGTGCAGCCGGAGGCTAAATACGGCTGCTGGTTCCTGGAAAAAGACGTGCCTGGCACCCTTTCAGCAGAAACCCGATCCCCATGCAGCCTTGGCACAACAGCTGAATAACATGGCAATAACTCTTTCAGCAGCATTTCAACCCATAAATAGGGCTTCCCGAGCGACTCCTTGAAGGAAAGGCAAGGAAGATACAATGATTTTTTAGCAAAAGCATAAAAAAACATTAATTAAATAAGTAAATAAAGCCAGAGCGGCATGAAAAGCGAGTACGAGGAGGCAGCTCGGTTTGGAGCGGATCAAAGGAGACGGAGATGCTGAGGGTGGTTTGGTTCATATGGGTGCAGGATCGCCACAAAAGGAAAAGAAACGCTCTCGAATTGAACGTCTCAGTCCCGTTTTATAGCAGCCCCGTGGAGGTAGGGTAAGAGCCTTCCTGAAAGCGAGGGCCTTTCCTAACCCCGGCGAGGACACAGAGACACATAATTTTAGCTTTTCACCACCTGTTTGGAAAGCTCCTATAACCGAGTGCTGTGGTGCTGGATGGTTTTTACAGGCATGTACCCCGGGAGCTGCTTATTTGCATTATGCATGGACCAGGGCCTAAAATAATCTGCAGTGACGCACATTTTTTTTTGCCGTGATTTTTTTTTCTTTCTTCTTTTTTTTTTTTTTTTCTTTTCTTTTCCAGGGCTCCATTTTTCTGAACGTGCTGTGACTTTTGAGGACCACGCTTGGTTAACCAGCCCCAGGGTTTCCCGAGTCCCTGAATCAGCACGTCTGCCCGCAGACACTGAGGGAGCCGAGCCGAGCCGAGCCGAGCTGAGCCGGAACGCTCGCTCCCCCCCCAGCCATGACAAGGCCACAGTGGGGAGAAGTGCCCTTCTGCTCTGCCCTGGCTTTCATCTGCAAAGCGTGTAGCTGCAAGTGCCTCGTGTTTACAAATGCAGGCATTGCAAGATCCCTTGAACTGTGTCCTAGTACAAAAGAGGCTTTGAAACAAGAAACACGTTGTCATGGCATGTTCCAGGCCAGCAGCACCAGACTGAACCAGATAATTGCTGTTTCTGCTTTAGCTGCTTCATCGTGGAAAAAAGCAGCAGGTCTTGAGCAAGTCTTTTTTTTTTTTCCCTTCAGCCATTTGGTGGGATGCTCAGGGTGGGAGGAGCAGGTCGGGAAGGCCTGGGCAGAGGCAGGATGAGCCCAGCCGGTGCTGAGACCGGTCCCGAGCTCTGCAGGACTGGAGGTGAAGTTACTCTGCCAGGCTCAGGTCACATAACGATCACCAGCAGAGCCGGCAACACCGCCCATCGCTGTGTGACGCGGGGGATTCACGTTTTGCATCCGTGACTGGCGGTGTGCTGCCACAGACCTTTCCCCATCGCCCTCCTCTGGGTGCTTCACGGTGCTCAGAGAAATACCCAAATACCTCTCGATGGCAGCTGGCCAGGTAAAAACTGCTAATAGGCCTCGATATCGAGTAGGTCCGTTACTGCCCCAGGCTCAACGGCTGGGCAGCAGAGTCCCTGCACTGCTGGGAGCGGTGGGTGAGAGGGAGGGGTGCCCACGGTCCCAGGGCATCGTGCTCCCTTGCTGGGGTTTTAAGGAACAAAGGGTAATATTTCTACCTGGCATTTTGAAATAATTTCTTATACATTTCTCTTGCTCCTGGGTGCGTTTTTGCTCCAGGCACATCACTCTATGGATTCAGTTATTGCCACTGTGCCCAGTGCTCTTGGAAATGGCAAAGCAGTGGGGTCTGGCTGGGAGGGGCTTTTCGCTGCCTGTGCCTCGTTAAAAACTGCCCAACGGGGGAAGGCTGGGTAATGCCACCCAGCTGAGGGACAACACCGGGCTTTGGGATCAGTCTGAAAGAGGCAATAACGAGGAAGGCCTGAAAACAGCCCAGCAGATCCTCCCTCTCTTTTCCTCTCCTCTGTGATGCTGCTCTCAGGAAAACAGGACCTGGATGGGGGTCTGTGCCAGGCTGGGTGCTCCCAGCCTCCTGTTACCAACTTGTTACATCTCCACAGAGCCCCAATCCTGCCTGGGATCCCAGCTGCCGAGGGTCCTGCGACACGGCCAGGGTAAGGTAGGTCTGGTTCGGGCAGATTGGAGGAGGCTGGACCCTCGGCCAGCTCAGCGCTGTCCTGTGCCCGTCCATGGGCTGTGGCCGGGGTACCCCACTCTTTGAGGGTGAAAAAGCTGCCAGGGAAGAGCTGGCTCAGCTGCCTGCAGCCTTGGGCTTGTCCCCAGGAGGACATTTTATCTTACTCCCCAACCTCTGCTTTTTGTTCCATCACCCAGGGCAGGATGCCACTTGTTTTCCGAGCAACAGCTCAGGCCAAAAACCGGTGGCGGCGGTCTGCCGTCGCCAGAGCTGTCACGTAAGAAGGAATGATTAGTTTTCTCTCCACGATACGGCTTTATCTTTCCTTTAGCACTGCTGAAAGTATTGCCACGTTCCCTCCTGCCGTGCGCGGGGCTCTCCCGGCAGCCTCGCCGCCTGTCTTCTTTTAGTGGCAGCTAGAGGGGAAAAAAAAAAGGCAAAGCTATATTCTGCTTTGGAAGGACTGATGAATATGCAAACCACTCGGCCCCGAATATTACTTATCCTTGTCACGGGGCACGCACGGAGTTTGTATTTGCACTTTTGCCCAAGGATGTGTACGGCACGAACGGGAGGCTGAGCAGCTTACGGAAGATTTAACTCTTATTTCTATTCTTGCTGCCGAATCATTAATAAGGTTGCGGCCACATTAAGGGCCTTTCCCCAGCACCCTCCTCCTGCTGCAGCCGGGTTTTGGAAGCCTGCTGGCAGGTTTTTACTGCAGCCATCGATTGGTGAGCAGCGGGGGTAATATTTCATCCCGAAGGGAAGAAGTTGCTGATGATTATCGCGTGGTGTTAGCACGTGGCGTGGTGAAATCGGTGCGATTTGCGATGGAACGTGACCTATGGGCATAGGTAGCCACGTTCTAATGCATTCGAGCTGCGTTACGCCGCACGGGTAACGCCAGGGCTTGATGAGCTATTGCTGTTGCTGGTACCATGCTGATTAAAAAGCCCAGCTCGCTCCTGCTCCCATTGAAATCTGTGGGAGGTCTGTCATTGCCTTCAGTGAGCGCTGGACCGCATCCAGATTTCACTTCATAGTATGCATTATTCCATCGGATTAGAGGCAGGAGTGGGATTCGTCTCCCTCACTGATCTCTGCCGCTTAGGTGTTTGCCATGGAGCTGGCTGGGACACAAGGCACCCGACCTGGTTTTGGTGTCTACCCAGGGAGGGTGATTTTACCACAGTGGCCACAACAACCGTACGAGCAGCAGCCGCAGAGTTGCTGAACGTCACGCTCCCAAAGGTCAGCCAAGGCTGGGGAGCTGCTCTGGGGGTGCGGGTTAAATGTGAGGTGCTTGGAAGCCCCACAGTCCCCGGGGAACCCCCCTTGGGCAAGTGTACTCAGTGGTATGGGGACAATGGAGGCTGTGAGGATGATGAAGGGACTGGAACATCTCTCCTCTGAAGAAAGGCTGAGAGAACTGGGGCTGTTTAGTCTAGAGAAGAGAAGCCTGAGAGGGGATCTTATGAATGCCTATGAATCTCTGCAGGGTGGGTGTCAAGTGGAAGGGGCTGGACTCTTTTCAGTGGTGCCCACTAATAGGACAAGGAACAATGGGTATAATGCAGAACACAGGAAGTTCCACCTCAACATGAGGAGAAACTTCTTTCCTGTGAGGGTGACAGAGCCTGGCCCAGGCTGCCCAGAGAGGTTGTGGAGTCTCCTGCTCTGGAGACTTTCCAGCCCCACCTGGATCTGTTCCTGTGTGGCCTGCCCTGGGTGACCCTGCTCTGGCAGGGGGGGGGTTGGACTCAATGATCTCCAGAGGTCCTTCCAACCCCTACCATCCTATGACAAGGAGGCGGGGAAGCTCTGCTGGCTGCTCGCCATTGGTGCGACGGGGATTCCCGTAGCATTTTCCATAGTCAAAGAATTTGACCCCCACCAGTGTGCTGGGGACCATGGCTTGCAATGAAAAAAAGCCCAAGCACACCCAGGGAGCCTCAGAGGAGGCCCTGGTTCTGTGCACACCGGTCAGGAGTTGGTTTGGGTGGCTTTTTCTCTGGTTCCTGATTTCAAACAAGTGTTTGACCTCAAAGCTGTACCAGCTGCTCTGGGGCTGAATTCTCCAGTGCTGTGGGAGGGCTCCTCAGGGCACCACAGCAGCTGCAGATGCAGATCCCACCAGATCCCACCGCACACCCAGCCCCAGCGGCCAAGCCTTTGGGTGGAGGATGAGTCAGGGCCCCGTGCAGGAAGGGCCACGGAGGGAGGGGGTGGCGGTGACCTCCCCCAGCACTGCTGGGGAACTGAAGCAATCTGTTTATCATGGAAAAACTGCTCTTTGCTGCAATTCAAATGGAAACTTCCCAGAATGACTGTTGCAGAGCTTTCCCCTTGAATCACCAGGCTGCAGAGCAGCCGCTTTCTAAGATGATGCCCTCGGGAAAGCTGCTGTCAGCCTCTGCTGCACCGTGGTGGCTGCCTCCCTGCAGCACAGCCCATCTCAGTGTCACCTCAGACCGGTTTCCATCAGAGCATCTCTGCTCAGTTCAGCTGGATGGCAGCCTCTGATGAGCAAACGCAGTTCTGGGAGTGCCCCTTGAAGGGCACAAGCTGGGGCTCAGCTTGGGGGCTGAGCCTGGCTTTTGGTCTGCAGAGCACAGCAGGCGTTTGCCCAGGGAGTGACAAGTAAGTGACCACCAGCACGGAGGTGTCCCATGAGCCACACCGCTTGGTTTTGGAGGATAGAAGATCAGAGGATGTTGGTTGGCTCTGCCACCCCACGCTGGGTGCTGGAAGGCTCTGGAGGTGATGGGCACCGTGGTCACCCCAACTCGGGGACCACCCCGAGGTGGAGGCTGTGACAGTAGCATCCGCCACCATCTCGTGAAGGATCTTTGCCTGTTTTCCCTGCCCGCTGGCTGCTCGTCACGCTTTCCGTGGTTTAAATGAGTGTCCAAAGGTCACGGCAAATTCAGGCCCTGCCCGGTGGCTCACGTAGCCGAGTGAATAAGGAGTGAGTGTGCGACGCCTGACTCAAGGCAAAGCTCCCGTCTGCAAACCCAGCAGGCGCTTTGCATCCTGCGCTGACGCAGCCGTAACAAAACCCGGGCCAGCAAAGAGCATGGGGCACCCGTGTCCCGTCCCGGGCTGTGCCTGCAGCACACCTGCCTCGCACGGGGCTCCTCGCCTGGCGTAGGACCCCTGAGGGATGCTCCCCGGGAAGCTGGGGTGGCTGGTCCCGGGCAGCAGGCAGGGCAGCGGGCACACTGCCCTTGCTGCCAGGCGTTTCCGGGCCAGCGTAACCACAACTGTGTGTAAAGCTGTGAGTCGTCAGCTTGGCAGATGGGGAGAAGATACGAAGGAGCCGGGTGTTGCAAAGGGTGGGTGAAAATGGGGCTGAGCAGGGGGTGGAGGGGATGAACAGGTTACGGCACCCCAGAGATACCTGCTGCCGTCCGGAGCAAAGCTGCTGGGGATTTGTCTGCCTGTGTTGCTGTCATCCCCATGGTAACAGAGCAGCCTGGCACTGCACTGCTCGGTGACAGCCCCGGTCCCCAGGTGGGAGCCGAGGACCTGCGAGGCCTGTGCCGTACCCCAGCGCCTCAGTGGGGCACACAAGCCTGGGGACAGCTTTCCTGTGCTTCGGAGCATGTCAAGTCTTTGCCCTGCAGCCCTGGAAAAGCAAACAAGAGCTACTGGCCGAGGGGCTGGCCAGGACCTGGTAGGAGCTTGCCCAGGGCAAGGGACGCTTGGTGGCAAAGGCCAAGCCGGGTGTTGCCATGAGTGTGATGAGCATGAGCTGCAGCTGCTGGTGAGGCATCAACTGCAAAGGGGTTTTCCAGCTACAGCCAGGCTCTGGTGAACACCTGGGCACTTGAGGTTGGGAGGCATTTGCGAGAGGAGCTTTTTAAACCCAGGAGCGAGGCAAAGGTGTTTTTAAAAGGAGATCGTCGAGACCAGAATCTCTGTGCAGATCCTGGAGCCACTCAGAAGATGAGTCAAAGGATTCCTGAAACCATGACAGCTGTCAGGTGCTGCAGCACCAGCACCTCCACCAGCACCAGCAGCTCCACTGGCACCAGCAGCACCGGCACCTCCACCACCACTGGCACCAGCAGCATTGGCACCTCCACCAGCAGCACCGGCACCTCCACCACCAGCAGCACTGCCAAGTTCCTGTGGCCAGCTGCTCCTGCTTGATGTTTAATAAGACATATTAGGCAATTTCCCATTAAAAATGTTCATGGGGAAATATAAATATTCACTCATACAGAACTTGCCTGGCCCTTTGTGCATGGAGTGGTGGCGAGAGCGACTTGAGTTGTTAGAAATCTATCGAGAAAGCTTGAGATGGAGCCCATCACGTGGTGAGGAGATAGATGGGTGTCCTGAGGGACTGAGGTCCCGCAGACACCAGGATGGGAGGCCCCTCTCAACGGGATGTGCCATCCCACCCGGCAGGACCGGGCCACCACGGGACCTGCGCCACGTCCCTCGGCGCCCAGCCGCAGGCAGCGTGGGCAGGGTTCTCCCTCGTGTGATTTCCCGATAGCCGCAGGAAGAGCATGCACAGACCCGAGATGGATGAAATCAAAGGAATTTTTTTTTTTTTCATTTGCTTATGCACTGACCACCAAACCACATCCTTTGAGCCTGAGCCCAGCACAGTGGAACAAAAACTAGGCCAGATTTTTTTGTTCTTTCTTTTTTATTTTTTCCTTTTCTTTTCCCCTTTTCCCTTTTTTCTTTTTTCCCCTTTTCCCTTTTTTCTTTTTTCTTTTTTCTTTTTTCCCCTTTTCCCTTTTTTCTTTTTTCCCCTTTTCCCTTTTTTCTTTTTCTTCTCCCCTTTTCCCTTTTTTCTTTTTCTTCTCCCCTTCTCCCTTTTTTCTTTTTCTTCTCCCCTTTTCCCTTTTTTCTTTTTCTTCTCCCCTTTTCCCTTTTTT
>JANIJG010021397.1:0-10493 GCA_024611175.1 Megaceryle torquata | reverse complement strand
CCTGGAGGGGTTTCCAAGCCCCCCGTGGAGCTGTGGTGCTGAGGGCCAGGGGTCAGTGGTGCCCTGGCAGTGCTGGAGCAATGGTTGGACTTGCTGATCTGAAAGGGCTCTTCCAACCAAAATGATTCTGTGATGATTCTCTGGTGGTGTCAGGGGGCAGCTTTCTGTTTGTCAGAAATAATTGTGAAGTGAGTTAATCCATGTATCCGATTTAATTTTTAAGGCTTTAATTAATGAGTTCATGTGTGGAAGAGCTGAGGGGAGATTGGGCTGTCGTGCGATCGCTGACCCTGCACCTTCACCAGTGTGGCCTCGGGTGCCTGTGGAAGGGCCAGGATGTGCCGGTTGCTCCCGGTGTCATTCACTGGCACCGTGGGGACCCCGTGGACCGGGGGAGTGGCGTTACCCAAACTGCAGCCGTTGAGGAGCTGACCCGAGAGCAGCATGGGGGCACCTTGCCTTGGGTGGGAGCATCACCTGGCTCAGGGTGCACGTTTCAGGGAGTAGTGTGGTTTTGCTCCATCACAGGCATCTTCTCCTCCCTCCTCTCTGGCTCTGAGTGGCTGGTCTCATGCCATTGCTTGGGCAGGACCATGCCAGGGCTGCAGCCAGTGGGGCTGTTGGCGTGGTGATAACATTGCTCTTAATTGAGGACCATCTGCACTTGGTAATTTAATTTTTTTCAGCATCTGCAAGGTTCCAACTTTATTTATGTGACACCCTGAAGGACTATTTAACTTAAGAGCGTCATGTTCCTCCGACAAAGGCACTCCAGGCATTCCACTGCAGCCCCTGCTATAAGGTATTTTAATAACATTGTCAACACACCAGGAAAAAGGGCATATAAAAACTGAAATTGCAAAGGGCAGCAGCGGGGCTGGGATGCGGGGATGACTTTCCTGCCCACGTTTGTGTAGCGGGTGGCCTGCTGTGAGTGTTACCTCTATTGTATTAACAGGGCAGGATTCAGAACCCAACCCCTCTCGCTGCCATCAGGCCTGGCAGCAAATTTCATGTTTCAGTGCATTGACACATGTCTTCCTTTGTCTTTGGATGCTTGTTAGTCATTAAACCCCCCAGCGGTGCCTTTGAAGGGCTGTGAGCATGGAATTGAACCGCAGCTCCTTATAAAAATAATAATAACAAGAATAATTGGGAGCTGGGAACTCTTGTAGCTGCGGGGTGGGGGATGATTTGGGCATCTGGTTCATGTGGCACCAAGGGGAGCTGGTGTGTACTGCTGGCCACAGCCTCTGCCTCCTCCCACCTCCTGCTCGGCTTCTTCAGCTGCGTTTTGCAGCCCCCCCTGTGCTCGGACGCGGGCAGGGGTGCAAGCAGAAGCTGCTGCTCTAGAAGCTCTGCCTGTGTCTCCTGCTTGCAGGAGCCTCTCTGCAAATGCTCACCCTGAAACACCGCCCCATTCCATGCTCAAACCCCAGGGAATCCTGTTTTCTCCCCAGCCTGGTCCAGCAGCACCTGGGTGCATGTGCAGGCTTTAATTAGGTTTAAGCGTTTTCCCCTCTGAAATGTAGGTCAGTCACAATTAGCGTGAATCCTGCTGCTGCCAGCTTTGCTTTTAATTAAGCTCCTGAAGTGGAGGTGGATGCATGAGGTGCAACACCGGAGCTTCAGCTGTTTCAGCTGCGCACCAGATGCTTTGTGGTCGCTTCAGCTCGGCTGCTCTGTGCTCAAGGCCAGGACCATGTTCCTCCCTCTCTCCCCCTCTCCGTGGCCGCGGGGCTGCGTGGTGAGGGGCGCTCATTTGGTGCTGATTTTAATGTGAAGCTCCCGGTGTCCTCGTCCCTTGTCCTCATCCATCACACCAATTGTCCTTGTTCCCTGCGAGGGCTGCTGGTGCTTGTGCCGAGACCCAGAGTGGGCAGGAGCTCCAGACCCAGCGTGGACACGCAGAGTGTTCCTCTGCAGCTCCTGGCACGGTGCCTCAGGCACGGTCCCTGGCAGGTGGCATAGGCAGCTGGCTGCCACCAACTGGGGATGGCTTTTGGTTGAGCATCGTGTGCCAGTGCAGAGCCTGGGGCTCCCAGCCCCTGCACCTTGCAGGATGTGCCGGTGCTTCCAGTTCTGCACTGGGACCTGTATGTTGGACCTGGGGCTTTGAGGGGGACAAGTTGAGCTCAGGAGGTGGAAGTTTTGCAGAAAATAAATCTGCCCATCTCTGTGTGAAGTGGGTGCCTGGCAGCCTGGGTCTGTGTCTGGGGGGTATCAGGAAAGGTGCGGCTCCTCCGCTTGGATTTGCTCGGTGCCGTTCGCCGTGACGCACGTTTCCACCCCAGGGGTGGCTCGTGAAAAGGCACCAGGGAGCACCTCGTGGCAGTGGGGACACGTGGTTTTAAGCTCTTCAAGCCTTTGGCAGCCCCTGGCCCCTTGGCTCCATGTGTGGGGCTGGTCCTGAGCCCCCGGTCGGCTCCACAAGCCCTTTTCAGCTTCCCCACCCCGAGCCTGGCTGCCTATTTTTACCACTGCCGGGCTGTGAATCACTTTGCTCCCTCGTCTCTGTTGCTGCCTTTGAAGGTATTTATAAACTGCCACCGTCTCCCCTGCGCCTGCTTTAGCAGACTGGGTAAATTTAGCGCCCTGGCTCCCTCCTGCCCTCTCCTCCTCGCCCGTACCCTCGCCGCTCAGCGAGCGAAGGAGATGTGCCGGAGCCGAGATGCTCCCCCTGCCCATCAGAAGGGCAGCAGAGAGCCTGGCAGCACCCTCCTGTGCAGCGGGGCCAGGCGCAGGCAGCCTGAGGTGCCTGGAGCTTGGTGCCAAGGGGTGTGGGATGCGCGGGGGTGGCTCTCAGCACACGTGTGCCAGCCTTTGCCTGGGCGGGTTTTGGTGGCACCGGAGCTGGTGGCCTGTCTGGTGCTGGGTGGGGTGAGCCAGGGCAGTGCCCGTGCTCCTGGTGACAGGGAAAGCAGGGAGCAGGGTTGAGCTGGCAGAGTCCAGGGCATTGTCCCCTGGCCGTGCTTTCATCATGTCCTACTAATGATTACCAGGCTAATTTCGATGGATCTAGAAGGCAAATTAATCTTCTCTGCTCCTTCCCTGGCACTGCTGCATGTTTAGGATTACATCTGATGAAGGTTTGGGGAGCCTGATGCAGTGTGCTGGGCTGGTGGTCCCTCTGGGACACAGCCAGGATCCGTCCCCTGCCCTCGCTGGTTGGCACAGCTGCCCAGCAGGGCACCAGTGGGCTCTCCTGGTGCCCCACACTGCTCCCAGCTCAGCCAGGGTGGCCATAAAATGTTTCCTATTGGCACTGAGAAACACTTTGCAATGTATCTTGGAGGGGCACTGCCCCATCTCCTCCTCCTTCCCACCTCTCCTGCTAAAAATGAGCAAAACAGGAGGGGAAAAAAAAAAAGCAAACAAACAAAAAAACAACCTGGGAATGAAACTGGCGCTCACTGGGAGAAAAATGGGTACAAACAGCAGGAAGAGGAGTTATTTTTAAGTTGCTGACTGAGTATGGAGTAGGTGGCGGTGCCTTTTGAAGAAGGCCATTAAGATGGGATGCTGACGCTCATTAATTTATTGCCAGAGGTCCTGTAGCCCGAGCTGTGCACTGCGCTGCAGCGGCCTCACAGATGTGAGGACTTAAATATCCAAAGAGATGGAGCTTGCAGCAGATGTAGGGAATCATCTTCTGGCTGGGCCGTGGTGTAAGTGGCTCCAACAGGCACTCGGACCAATCTGTGGATGTTTAAAAAGTGGGGAGCAGAGATTTCAGTGGGAAACTGAAATCCCTGGCCCCCATCCCCAGGATGGGGGCCAGGGGTGCATGTGTCTCCCCAGGGGTCATTGGTGTCCCACTCACCCTTCACTGCCTTTCCTCTTCCCTTCTCTTTCAGAACAAGGTGCTGAGTGTGGATGGGGTGAAGGTGAAGCTGCAGGTACGTCCCTGTGGCCCTGGTAGCAGCTATTGTGTTGCCCCCCCCCCAGATGTTTGGGTCTGGACAAAGCCCCACAGCAGAGGGGCACCCCAGAAGCGTGTCCCCCCATCTCCATCCTTTGCCATCTCGTCTCCTGCCCCAGGACAGCCTTATGAGCCCCTTGAGTTGCGCTGTCCCCTCGGCAGGAGGCTGGGGGCTGTTCTGGCCATGGTGACCCCTGTCCCAGCCCACCGGCCTCCTCGCTGCTCGGTGACTCTGGTGACACCAGAGCAGCACCTGCGGGGTGTGCCTGGAGTTTCCAGGCAGCTCCTGCTTTGGAAGAGACAGAGGATGGTGAGAGGGACCAAGAGCTTCCGAAGGAATCCATCTCCCCCGACTCAGCCTGCATCCAGTAGGAGATTCCATGTCCCCCCTGCAGCCAGAGCTGCTTTGGCCTCTGAGACCCAACTGCTTTTCTGACCCCTTTGCCAGGAGCTCGATAATGACATTAGCTCTGATCTTCCCCCGACAGCAGCGGGGCACTCTGCAAACGTATTGCTGCATTAAAAACGGATCAATTAAATTAGCAGGTCCCCACGCATCCATCCGCTGGATGGATTTGCTGATTAAGGGACATGTTGGGAGCCCTTGGCCACGCACCATCACCTCCACACTCTGAGGAGCAGGGAGGTGCCACTTCAATATTTATTACACTTGTCATTTTTCCTATTCCTGTCCTTAGAAGCTAAAGGAGCTTCCTGGGGTTGCCCGGTGCCGTTCGGTTCGGTGCTGGGGGGGTTTGGGGTGTTTCAGACTGTGTGGTGGCAGGTTGTGGCTGACCCCCCCCCGCTCTCATCTGCCTTCCAGATCTGGGACACGGCCGGGCAGGAGCGATTCCGCAGCGTCACCCACGCCTACTACCGGGATGCCCATGGTAAGCACGGACACCTCGGCGTGGTGGGGGGAACCCCCTCCCTCTGGCTCTCTGGGGCTGCGAACTGCGACTCCCAGCCAGGCGAGCTGGGAATCACTGGAGTGAGCGGCTTCTCCGTAGGAAGCTGCCATGGGATGGAGGAGCCTCCGTGCGTTGAGGCGCAAACACGTTGTGTCTGAGAAACCACGTGTTTCATTATCAGCACCAGCGTGGCCAGCAGGACCAGGGCAGGGATTGTCCCCCTGGACTGGGCACTGGGGAGGCCAACACTCAAATCTTGGGTCCAGTTTTGGGCCCCTCACTCCCAGAAGGACATGGAGGGGCTGGAGCATGGCCAGAGAAGGGCAACAGAGCTGGGGAAGGGGCTGGAGAACAAGGGTGGTGAGGAGCAGCTGAGGGCCCTGGGCTTGTTGAGCCTGGAGAGAAGGAGACTCAGGGGAGACCTTCCTTAAGTCTTTTCCAACCAAAAGGTCTTTTCTTTGCCTGCGGTGGATTTAAGCCTGTTGCTTTACATTTTGCAGCAGGGTTCCCAGTGGTGCTTTAACACCACGTCCCCAGGCATGACCGGCAGCGGGACATGTGCTGCCTTGGGAATGGTGCAGAGCAAGCTCTGAGCCGTGAGCTCAGCCCCTGCCCAGCACCACGGCACCAGCACTAACACACCGTCCCTCTCTCCGCAGCCCTGCTCCTGCTCTATGATGTCACCAACAAAGCGTCGTTTGACAACATCCAGGTACGGCAGCACCCCCGGGCCCCTCCTGCCCATCCCTCGTGTACGGTGGGCTGGGTGGGTTGTGGTTGTGGGGTGGCTCTGGGGAGGGGGTGCGTGCTGGGGGCGTGAACCGTGATGGGTAAATGGGGCAGAGACGGGGAGAGCAAATGCTGCCCAAGGGCATGAGGACTTGGCATTGGTGTCTCCTCCTCTCACCCCACCAGACTCGTGAGGCTGCTGGGGGCCAGCACCAGCAGAACATGCTGCAAGCCCGGGGAGCAATTAGCTGTGACTGAATAGGGTGTAATTGCCGGTGTCCAGGACACGGAGTACACCACGTTCATCTGCTGTGGGCAGGCTGGGCGCCTGCAGAACACCCAGCTCGATAACACAGGAGGTGATGAGCACCAGTAGCACCTCGGGGCAGGGAGTGTGGAGCCAGATGTGATCTGCCACACCAGCTCCTGGGGGTCCTGCACCTCCCTGACCCCCTGGCCCTGGGTGCCTGGAGCTGTATCTGCTCTGGAGCATCCTTCTGTGAGCAGCTCCATGCCTGCAGTCTAGGGGGGAGGGACAGGGACGTCCTGCCAGCCTGTTCCCATGTCACCGGCACCGGCAATGCCTCCTGCAAGCTGGGACTCTCCAGTGGTGGTATTTTCCAGCCTGAGGAGCTGGATGACTCGAGGAGAGGCATCTGCTGCCAGCTGTAATGGAGAGCGAGTGCCGGTCGTTGGCTGGGCTGCAGGTCTGCGCTGAGGTTGTGATCCTGCAGTGAGACAGAAAAACACTTGGGGGTTTCATGCTGCTGGGTAACGTGGCCCCATCGGTAGCATCGGCTCTCCTGGCCCCACGGAGATGTGGGAGGGACGTCCACGGGGCACACGTGGCCTCAGCGGGGAGGAAGGAGCACCCTGGGCGATTGTGAGGTGCTGTAAAGAGGGACAGAGGGGGAGTGGGGGCCAGAAGGGAGGTGAGAGGGGTTGTCAGGAGTTGACTGGGTGTCCCTTGGACCAACCCACCCACAGAGCTGAGTGCCCCATGCCCAGTCACAACACGATGGGGTCCTGGGGCTGCGTCAGCACATGCTGGGCTCCCATGTATTGCCGGTGACAGGCGCCGATCCCGAATCATCCCTCGCTTCCCCGGGTGCTGGTGCAGGATGCCGCTGGGCGAGGAGCGGTGCTGGAGCGGGATCGCTGGAGCCGGGGCACGGGCTGCAGCAGCAAGCGGCTGCTCGCACCGCAGGGTCGGGGATTACAGGGAATTAGGGCAGGTTTGATTAGATTAGGCTGGATTAGAGGGCAGGGAAGCCACCCATGGCTCGGGGAGGCAGGTTCAGCTGCCTGCCGGGACGAGCGTGCTCGGCACGGGGCAGTGCGTGCGGGACACGGGCACGGGGCACGTCCCGGAGCAAACCCTCAGCCCCATCCTCCAAAAGGGGTTTAGTCTTAATGACCCAACCGAGAGGGAATGTGGGTTAAAGTCCTGCAGGTGCCTGTGGTCAGGTGGAGCAGGCAGCTTGAAAGGCTCCTGGTACCCTTGAAAGTTGGGGTCTGGTCAGAAGCAAAGCGAGGTGCCAGGCTGGCTTGGCAAAGCGGGTCCCCTGGGGCTCGGTGGCACCCCAGGGTGCCCACTGAGTTTCTGAGCTAGCCCCCCAGCCACTTCCTCCCTGTCTCCATGTAACACCCTCTGGCAATGCTCAGGGACAGCAGCACCCACAGAGGGTGTCCAAGACACCATCCTCCTCCTCCTCCCTGCCCAGAGCTGTTCTGAGCCCAGTCTCTGGCTGTCTCCCTCCAGGCTTGGCTGACAGAGATTCACGAGTATGCGCAGCAAGACGTGGTCCTCATGTTACTGGGAAACAAGGTGAGCCCACCCCATGGCTCCTCCAGAGCCTCCTCTTCCTCCCCTGATGGTCCCACAGCAGAGCTGTGGGCCGGGGAGCCTGGGAGAGCCTAAGGGGGCATGTAGGTTGTCTCCGGGTGACCTTCCAAATGATCCCAGCTTGCCCTTTGCTGTTGCTGTTGGCAGGTGGATTCAGCCCAGGACAGAGTGGTGAAAAGGGAAGATGGAGAAAAATTGGCCAAGGTAGGTGAGGTGTCCGTCTGCCGCAGCGGAGTCGGTCCTTGCATGCTCTGACCAGGGATGTGTGAGCTGGCCAGCGTGTACTTGTTCTACACCAGTGAACGGTTAACTGGAGACCACTCTGACCTAAAATACATCTGGGAGTGCTTTGCTCTTCTTCCTTTGTCTTGCTGTCCTCTTCCTCCTCATCTGCTCTTCTTCTGCTAAGCTTCTACTAATATTTTACACTTCTTTGTCCTCAATAATTATTTCCAAAGTTGTGTGAGAAACTCCTGAGCTGTGACCCCTCGCTCAGCTTTCCCTGCCCACTGCAGCAGAGCTCCTCTCCCAGGCAGGGTATGAGCTCCTGTGGCACGGCACCGATGCTGGCCAGGGCTGCTGGAGCTTGGCACGAGCTGGGAGCTCCCAGGTGACGTTTCTGACACTGGTGTCTTGTCCCACAGGAGTACGGGGTGCCATTTATGGAGACCAGTGCAAAAAGTGGCCTCAATGTTGAATTAGCGTTCACAGCCATCGCAAAGTAAGTGACTGGTGCAGAGGCTGCACCGGGCACCGCTCCCACAGGGGGGATTGGAGGCTCTGAGCTGAAGGCTGGCTCTGCCACCCACCTTTTTATTCCCTGGCACCCACCTTCAGCTCTTGTGCTGGCAAGTCCCTGACGTCTCCCATGAGATAGGCAATGTCATCAGGGGGAGCTTTAGAAAAGCATTGAGACCAAGCAGAGTTCCACTGAGCTGGGCCAGGCAGTGCAGGAAGAGAAGTGACATGTTATAAGGAGAGGCTGAGAGCCCTGGGGGTGGAGAAGAGCAGCCTGAGAGGGGAGCTGAGCAAGGCTGAGCAAGAGCTAAAGGGCCCTTTAGGGGGGTGAGAGGATGGGGACAGAAAAGGGGCACCAGGCACCAATTGGAACCCAGGAGGTTCCAGCTGAGCAGGAGGAGCAAGTTCTTTGGTGTGAGGGTGTGGGAGCTTGGCCCAGGCTGCTCAGAGAGGCTGTGGAGTCTCCTTGTCTGGAGAGATTCCAACCCCCCTGGACCCTGCGCTGCTGGGCCCCCTGCTCTGGGTGACCCTGCTGGCTGGAGCAGGGGGCTGGCACCAGAGCATCTCCAGAGGGCCCTGCCAGCCCCCACCATGCTGGGATGCTGTGTTTTTCCCCTTCCTGCAGGGAACTGAAGCACAGGTCCATGAAGCTGCCCAACGAGCCGAAATTCAAGCTCCATGACTACGTGAAGAAGGAAGTGAGAGGCTCGGGCTGCTGCAGGTCCTAAGGCGCTCGGTGCATTTGTACAGAGACTGACGCCAAGCGTTCATGCGCCGCGCTCTCTCTCCTCGTGGCCAACGTGTGCATGTCTGTCTGTCGTGTCTGTGTCTGCCTAGAAGGTGAGCTGAGCCCCGGGGAACCGCAGCAGCCGAAGCTCTCTCGGATGGGGTGGGTGCCGGCCGTGCCGCAGCCGCGCGCAGCTCCCTGAGCCTCCCTTGCATCTCTCCCGCTTCCCTCGCCGGTGCCTCCTGCCTGGCTCCTCCTGCCTGGCTCTGTGCACAGGGGAGGTTTGGGAAGGGTCTGGAGCGGGGCTGGGGACTGGCTTCGTGCCCTCCAGGGCCGGAGCAGTTGGTAGACTCATTTGTCTTCACCCGTTTGGCAGCAGCCGGGAGCGTTCCGCGGCTTCTTTAGCGTTAGTAAGAACGATGAGGTGCCTGAGGGGAGCAAACACCTTCCCCACCAAACATCTCGGCAGGAAAAACTCCCAAACTCCCTTTTCTTTCCCCATGTACCTGGAACTCAGCCGTTCAGAGCCCTGGGGTGCACAGGAAGAACTTATTTTTGAGGCAACCAGTTTGGTAGTTGCTCCCTCCCATCTGTCTGTCCATCCGTCCATCTGGTGAGGGCTTCTCCTCCTCCCCGCAGAAGACGAGAGCTTGGCTGTCTGCTCCAGTAAGCTCCTGCTGCCCTGTGTGGTGTACAGAGATCTCCCGATCGTTTCTCTGCTCGGTAGAGGCTTTGGTTCTCTCACTTCTTCCGTTTCTAGTACTTTAATCGAGACGAAATCTCGCGTATCGCAGCTTATTCTGAATGCCTTCCTGTAAGCGTGATGGCGTTTTTAGAGTGCAACAATGCTTTGATCTCTTCAGAGTTCTCTTGGGACAGCGCTTTCTGTTGACTGAAAAGGGCTGGGGGGGCTGCTCTTGGTGTTGATTTGACAGGTTTCAGACTCCCACCAGCTCTCTTCAATGGACTCCTCACCCCTTTGGTCTGCGTCGGGCATTTGGCTTTGTTTTTAATTATTTATTATTATTTTTCTAAGCTGCACTTCTAAGCACAAATCAGAATTTGGATGAAGTGTTTGGCCTCTGGCAATGTTCTCTGAAGGTTCCCCATGTGAGACACCAGGTGCCCGTCGCACTGAGCCTCCCCACACCGCCCCACACGGGCTGCTTGAAATAAAATCACCATCCTTCACCCACCAGCCGAGCACCAGCTCTCCCAGCAGCCGGTTCGGACACCCCTGACCCTTGTTGTGCGCGGGGCGTTCGCTCCAGCACCACCTTCCTGAGGTGCAGACACCCTCTGTGTTTTCTGCACCCGATTTGGGCAGTAGGGCCTCCTGGGAGCTACAGCAAAAGGAGCAGCTACTGCTCCAAGTGGGGGCTGCACACTCATTGTATGAAAAAGGGTCCTATTTTATTTAAACCTCCTGCAAATAGAGCAATTTTTTTTTTCCAAGATAGCTTTTTAGAGAGAAAGAAATCTTTCAGCTGTCTGATTTAAATTATTTACTCAAAAACAATGTTCCTGCAGGAATGTTGGGGGATGGAGCGTGGCCAGAGAAGGGCAATGGAGCTGGGGAAGGGGCTGGAGCACAAGGGTGGTGAGGAGCAGCTGAGGGAC
>JANIJG010021396.1:0-16363 GCA_024611175.1 Megaceryle torquata | reverse complement strand
GGTGGAGGGGTGCGAGTGGGGGCCAGTTCCACTTCGGAGGGGGGTGGGGCGGTGTCTCATATAGGGCAGGGTGTGGGCCGAGAATGGTTGCTGGGCCGAGTCCCTCACGGGGTGCTCGTTGAGCAGCATCGTCCCCGTGGGGCGCCGGTTCCGGTTCCGGCGGAGCCGGGGCGGCGGGCGGGTGGGGGAGGAGCCGCCGGAGCCCGAGCTTGCGCTCTGGAGCCGGGCGGCGCTGGGACCCGGAGAACAAGGGGCGCGGGGGGACCGGGCGCGGGGAGGCCGCAGCCGGGCCGGGGCGCGGGCGGGGGCCGGGCCGAGTGGGGGCCGGGGCCGAGGCGGCGGCCGGGGGTCGCGGGCCGCGCCGGGCCGGGGGCGGAGGAGGAGAAGGAGGCGGCGGAGGCCTGCGGCCGGGCAGGGGCGCCATGGCGGCGGCCGAGACGAAGATCATTTACCACCTGGACGAACAGGAGACGCCGTACCTGGTGAAGCTGCCGATCCCGGCCGAGCGCGTCACCCTCGGCGACTTCAAGGGTCTCCTTAACCGGCCCAACTACAAGTTCTACTTCAAGTCCATGGACGACGACTTCGGGTGAGCGCGGACCCGGGCCCGGCCCGGCTGGGAGGGGTGGGGGGTGCAGTCCCCCGTGTCCACGCGTGGCGGGCGGGCTCCCATGAGCCTCCCTAGGGAGCTGGGGGGCGGGCGTCCGTGGCGGGGAAGAGGGGCGCGGGCGGCCTGGGCCTGGCTGGGGACGGTGCTATGGGCTGGGGCTGGCGCTGGCTCCGGCTCCCCCCGGGCAGCGGGGCTGGGACCCGCGGGGCGGTGCCCTCCGGGACTGGCCCCTCTCGTGCCCGGTCTGGGGAGGGTGACCCGCATCCATCCTCCACCCCCATTGCCTCGCCTTAGGGGGGGGGGGCGGGGATGGTGCCCCCCTTGTGCACTGTCTGGGGGATACACCCTCGTGTGTACCTCATCCAGGGGCACGTGCACGCCCAGTTACCTCCCCGGGGGGGGGGGTGGGGGGCTGGTGCTGATACTCCTCCTGCTCACCTTGTCTAGGGCTGATGGTCCCTATGTACTGTCCCTTTTGGGGATACTCCCCTATCCTCCCCTTTCCTCGTTAGCTCTGGGGGAAGCTGCCCCCTGCCAGCTCCCCTGTGGGGGAGCTGGTGGCATCCTCCATGCACCTTCTCTAGGGCTGCACCCCTACGTCTACCAAAGGCACCATCACTCCATCTACTGATCACCCCCTCCTTGTGCTCATGATGTTTGGGCAGCACCTCGCCTGAGCGTGTCTCCCAGTGCAGCCCACCTTGTGGCATGTAGGGATGGTATCCCCCGTGTATCCTACTCAGGACTGTCATTCCCCATCTGAAGGACCTGGGTATCTTCTACTGTGCCTGCCTGGGAAGGTTGCCAAGAGGGTGCAAGGGCAGCGTCTCCTCCATCAGACCTTCCCAGGGAATGGATCTGAGGACAGTTTTGTTCTCCTACCGTCCATTTTGGGGAGGGCATTCCATTTTGGCAGCTTTGTCCTCCACCTTGTCTTTGGGAAGAATGGGTAAAGAGGACTAGCTTTCTCTTCTCCTGCTTTTATGGAGGAGGAGTGAGAGGTCTCTACGTTGCCTATCTCCGAGCAAGGGGTGCATATGAGACCTACTGTACATAAGATGTCCCACGCTTGATCTCTGGGATGGGTCTGTGTAGAAGAGGGCTGCATGTCCTGCCCTGCATCCCATCTGCTGCAGGGCAGCTCTCTTCCAACAATATTATCATCAATTTTGTGATACCCTTTGGTTCCTTCCATCACACGTGACTGTTTGGAGATGACGAGGTATATCCTGTCCATTGTTTGGATGGTCATACTGACAAATCTTCTGGAGAGCTCCTGTGCTTTCCTACCTTTGTAAAGTCAGTGACTGTTCTGGGAAGCAGGTACCACGTGAAGCCAATTTTCTGTAAGACCCTTTGTCCCTAATTTGTTTTGTCCAGTCTTCCTACGTCTGACTCTCCTCCAGCATTTTGAGGACCTCTGTTTACATCCTGGGAGCCTAGCTTCTCTTGGCTTCCTCAACATGTGACCCTTTACCATTCCTAGCACTTTGGAATTTGAAAGAGTTGCGTGATCTTCCTTCTGCCTTTTCTCTTCTTCTCTGAAGATTTAGTGTTTACAGTAGGTCCTGTGTATGGTGGCTGGGAGTGCAAAAACCTTTTAGTTTTATAGTCTTCCTACTGTCCTCTTGTTGCTTCAAATACCTTCCTAGGCTGGGATCTTGGCTCGTACCCTACACTGAACAGGGCTGGGCCTGTTCAGGGCTTGGATGGAGATCGGTGTGGCTGCCTCGGCAGGGGGTGCTCTGCCCTCTGCAGCCAAATTATCCCAGTGCCCAGGTTCCCGTTAGCTTGGGAGGTGCCAGTTTTCAGATGAGGCTTGAAAGTTGGAGTCGCTCCTTTGACCACAGTCTGGGATGCTTTGCTTTCTTGAATTCCTCATGACCCAGTGGAGAGCTTTAGTCCTCAGAAGCTTCCCTGTCCTCTCCAGGCAAATAGAAGTCTCCAGCCCTCATTTTCCATAAATTTCCTCAGTACTATCAGTTGTCTGTGGATCGTTTCCTGTCCTTCAGCTGTTGAGTAGCGTTGGGTGCTATGAAACAGCTGCCTCTCCGCGTCTTGGAGGGGACTGTGTTCATTGGTGGGACAAGAAAATTCTCCATGCATGCTGTTTGTAAACAAATGCTTTGGGATCCTTTGAAATGTTGTTGTACTTGAAGAGAATTCAAACTTGTCTTGAATGAAACATTGCCATGTGGGTGGGAGAGCGTCTGTGTAGCTATAAACAAAGTTTAGTAATAAATAGCAGTGTCTCGTTTTGGGAAGAGGGGTCTGGTGGCAGCAAAGTTCTGTGCTGTGCCTTTTCATCCCCCTCTGTTTCTTTAAGGCTCCGCAAGAGGAGGCAGATGGCAGATTAATGGAACTCAATGATAAAGCAGCACAGGGAGTTGTGGTGAATGGTAGCAGGGAGAGGGGAAAATCATGCAGGAAGACACAGGGAGTTTAGTTGCGTCAGAAATGCATGGGATGAGATTGTTGTTGGGAAAGGTTTAACTCTTTTGGGAATGTGAACCTCTCTGGAAAGGATGGTGCAGCTGAGAGGAGTCAGAGGCTGTGTGTAGGCAGCCTGTTCATTGGCAAAGTCCTGCATACTGAGTTGCATGGTTGGAGCAGCGTGTGGCAAGGCCTCATGCGGACCAGAGGAGAGAAAGCCGGTCGTGATGCTGCCATGGATGCCCCATCAGGAAAGCTGTCTTTGCTCCTTTCTAGAGAGCTGAAGGAACATGCTGGTAGTTGGCTGGAGCACAGGAGGGAACAGCCAGAGCAGTCCAGCTGCAAGCTTGTCTCTGAGAAACCATGGATCCCCAGGCATCACTTAAATGATTCTGTGATTCCATGATTAGATTTCAGGTTGGAAAAGACCTTTAAGATCACTTAGTCCAACTGAAATATTTCATGATGCCTGGTAATTGGTGTCCAGGAGAGAGGAAGTCATTGGTCTGCAGGGAGAGACAGGGACAGAAGGGCAGGAGGCACCTCAGCTGCTTGGCTGTAAATGCATGGGCAGTTAGTGAAAACTCAGGATTCCCTCTGCCTAGGGGGTGGCCTGTCTTGTGGTGGCAATTTCTGACCCAGGTTGTTTTTTGTCAGTTGGGCAGTGTCTAGAGGTAGTACCCAGGGTAAAGCCCCCACCATAAAAGAGATGAGCTATTGACAGTGAATGGCCTCATGGGAGCTGATGGACAAGGAGACCCGCTGATCAGATCACTCATGCTTTGCATCAGTGATTGGACCTTTTGAGGGATCCTTATGGCATAAGACTTAAGTTCTCCTCTCATCTCTTATTGGGACTGGAGGCGCACCTCACCTCAGGGTTACCTGGAATAAGATGTGGTGCAAGATTTCCTCTCGCCTCTTTTGCCCAGACTGGATCTATTTCTCCCTCCTCCTTCTCTTTCTAAGCTGTGGATCTCCAGCCTGGCTTTCCCTTCAGTTCACCCCATCCCCAAGGCTGTTTTATGGCCACAGTCTTGGTGTGGGGGATTTTTCATTCTTTTGTTTATCTTGTTAGTATTTGTTTGCTTTGAAAATCAGGGCATTGATGGAGCAGCTTCAGTGTTTACATCTCCTTGGAAATGTGAACTAAGGCTCTCGGGGGGTGGCTGTGGAGTTGTTAGGCTACATGAGGAGCTAATCCTCAGTCCCAAATTAAGAAGACCCCAGAATGGTGTCACCTCTAGGTGGGAAGGATGGGAATTAAAAAGACTTAATGCACCCAATCCTGAGGAGAGGAGCTGTGAGCAGCAGGAAGGCTGCAGGGTTTTGTTGCCTGATCTACTCAGCGTGTAGTGGACTACAGCCTCAAATAGAGAGTCCAGCCTGAGCCCAGTGGTGTGGAGCAGTGATGCAGGGTGCAGATACTTGTGCCCTTGCTGGCTTTGTGTATTGCTGATCCCAGCACTGGAGATGTGTTGAAGAAATAAGCAGAGTAGTGGTGAAGTGTGGCAGTGTGTAGATGTGGTACACTCTTCTTGGACCTGAGATACTTTGTGTGGCTGTACCTTGCTGCAAAGTGTGGAGATACCCTCAGCCTGCTAACCTTGCCCTTGTTAGAAACAGAAAGGTTGGGGTTTTTTTCCTACAGCTCGAGTCTTTATTCAGCCATTTTCCAGGTAAGACCTGTGTGCTGGTCAGCAGCAGAGAGATTTACATCTGTGCAATGCTTGTGAGGTCCGTGTTCTCCATCAAGCCACCCACAGGTTTGTCAGACTTTGAACAGGGTTTTGAATGCTTTTACATTTTTGTCTTTTTTTTTTTTGTTCCTAGCCTGTAAAATGGAAACTCCAACAGCGCTTCTGTGCTTTGTCTTGTCCACTTCATGCTGTGAGCTTCTTGGGCAAGCATTTGTGTGAATCTTAACATGACAGAGCTCTCTGTTCCTGTGAGGTGCTTCAAGAACAGTACTGTAAATTCTGGGGACCTGTGCAGTTGGGAAGGGAACAACTGTGCAGATGGCCTGTGGTAGTTGGTAGTTTGCTGGGATATGGGTTTCAGTGATGTGTAAAGTGTTGCCTCCTGCCCAGATCCATCATGAGAAATGTACTTGTCTCTGGGCAGCATGGAT
Source organism: Megaceryle torquata (assembly GCA_024611175.1). Taxonomy (NCBI): domain Eukaryota; kingdom Metazoa; phylum Chordata; class Aves; order Coraciiformes; family Cerylidae; genus Megaceryle; species Megaceryle torquata. The sequence continues at coordinate 11,189 of JANIJG010021396.1, read as the reverse complement.
CTTCTCACCAGCCAACTGGTGGTTTGCTTCAGCTGAACTACAGGTTTGACTTCTTGTCTCGTCAGGTGACTGGTACAACTCTGAGGATATTCTTCTGTCTGTTGAAATGTAGTTTCTTTTGACTTGTTTGTTTCGTTTATTTTTTTTTTTATTGTAATTGATGCTGCTCATTTTCTAGCAATCAAAATGTTTTCCCACAGGGGCATGCTAAAGTTCAAATTAAACTTTTCAAAGCAGTTTCAGTTAAATGAGTGCAATTTGTGCATCCAGGTAAGTCCTGAGCATCTATCTGCCTGAAGTTCCATCTTGTCTTTCCATAAATTCTGGGGTGCCTGAAAGTTTGAATTTCTTCTGTGTGTGAAGAAAGCACTTGGGTGATCATTTTGCTTATTCCACTTGGCCACCTCTCCTCTTCCAGGCTGGAGAGCAGGAAAGCCCACTTATCCTGAAAGGTGACCATCCCTCACGCCCCATCTCACCTACTTGTTCTGCTGGAAGGGCACCAGCGATTCAAGGTACAGTGGTGAGATGGTGCTGCTCCTAGCACTGCTGCTGCTGGTTTCTCTCTCTTGCAGGTCTCAAGTCCAATTTTAACTTCAGGGCTGTGCTGAGTGATTCCTGGGTCTCAACTGTCAAGTGAGAATTGGCATCCAGTTAATCACTAGCCCAGTATCTAATCCAGACCTGCTTAATTATCACCTGCCCTCTGAAGGCGGGTATGAGGCAGTGATTAGGGTAACACTCTGGAGGCAGAACAAAGCGGGCGCTGCTGGAATTCCCAGTGCAGGGGTCAGATGCCGTTGGTATTTGGCGACCTCATCTCCTGCACATGTGCACAGGGAAGTGTGTTGATGCTCACTGAAAGGCTGAGTGATTTATTTTCATTGCCGGGTCTTTTTGAAATTGATGCCAGCAGTGACTGTCCTTCTGTCTGGAAGTGTTTGGAGCCGGGGAAGGGATCCTAAACTTAATCAGTGGTATTGGTCCCTAAGCAGTGGCAAGCCACTGGCATGGTGCCTTTTCTGCCAGCTCTTTGTAGTGTGAGTTGGGGGAGTTTTGTTTTGATTTTTGGAACTTTATTTTTCAAATTTTGAGTTGGAATCTGTGTTGTCTGCAGAAGACCTTTGCCTGTCCCATTCCCCTGGTGGAGAGTGCTTCCATGGCAGTGTGGATTTCATGCAGGGAGAAGTTGGCCAGAGGTCTATGAGCAGAAGGGCCTCCAAAACTGTGTGCAGCTCCCTTGCATGCTCACATCCTTTGTGCTGTGAGGTGGCTGTCACTTTTCTTTAGCTTCTGGCCAGTCCCAGTCCTTTCTGTGTGGAGGACAGCACTTAGCTATGTAAGAGGCCATAGCAGCCCATCTCTTGTGCTCTCTGCTCTGGACAATGTGTGGTCCCCGCCTGCTTATGTGAGATGTGCTGCTCTGGTTAGCTGGATTCCACCAGAGGTTATTTTTTGGATGTCTTACATGTAGGTTACTGCTGCCCGTGCCTCTGTCTCCTGGGCTGCAGAGGATTTGGCAGAGAGCTGCTAACCACTGTCTGTGCTTGTGGTGGGAAGTTCCTGTAATGCTGCCTGTGCTGGGGGGTGGCCCATTGACACTGGAGCTGATCCTGGCTGTAGCTGCTGCTTGAGGCTGTTTCCAAGTGTTGTGGTGGTGGGAGGCCACAGCAGTGGCAGGGCTGGGGTGCAGATGGAGAGGGTTAGTTGATGGTATTCTCTCCTTCCCTGGGCCGTATTGTCTGCGCCTGGCGGTGTGTGTCCTGCTGTTCAGACCCAGCTATTACTAACTCCGTAGGTGTCCAGCTTTCTCTGTTGTGGTTGGAGCTGTGCTCTGAAGGCCACATCGGATGGCAGTCATAGCCTGGTTTCTTTGCCCAGGGGTGGTGTTCAGAAAGCCAAGTTGGCCAAATTGGGCTGCAGACCAATTTCCCTAAGGCCTTGTCTGTACTATGCAAACAATGAAACTTTACAGCAGCTATTAAACTTGTTTGCATCTAGAGGTGGTCAGAATTTTTTTTTGACTGAATGTATCTTCTCCCCAAATGCAGTGTTACGTTGAAGTCAGCATTTTTGTTGGAGAGGTATTGTTTTCAGTTATGGTTTTAATGGGAATGTTTCTTAATTTTAAGCCTCTTTTGTCATCTCTCAAAAAAAAAAAAAAAAGGAAAAAAAGGTCAAGAAACCTTTGTCCATCCATTAGAACAAAGCTGTTTTGATGCAGTTCTGTGTTTTGAAATCATCTGGAGGATTCTGGTCCTCCAAATTCTGCACAGAGCAGAAATCCACCTCGACATCTCAAAAATTGCCATGAAGTAAATGTGTGCCCTGACTGTGGTGCAGCTGTGCTCCGATGTGGTTCCGTCTCTGAGGTCAAGGCCAAACACCATTAAAAATGGCTCATAAACCACCGTAATCTGGGTCGTGACCTAAGCATCATTCATTGTTATGGGATGATAGTGGTGGCCCCACTGCTCATCTAGTTCCTGCTGAAATACAACTTTTGAGAGTTTCATTTAGAACTTGGCTGTTCCCAAACCCCAGCTGTTGGCTCATGTGCAGAGCGGATCCTGGATCTTTTGGGTGGAGTCTAAGGAGCGATGTTCCTTCCTATGTGGCGGTAGTGAGAGCAGGATGGGCAACTGCAGAGGCATGAACTCTGAGTTGTAGTGGACTCTGAGCTGGCTTGTAGGGCTGGAGGCATATGGCCCGTGAGCTGAAGGCCAATGTGCTTGCAGCATGGAGTCTTCAGTAAGTCCCTCTTCTCCAGCGTCCTCCTGGGCTCCTATGCCTGTGATTTCCCCACCTGGTGTCTCCCAACAGGCAGGGACATCTGGGTCCACAACTTTTGTGGCCTGAACTCTTGAAGGTGGGGATAGTTACCCACCTCCATCTGTTTGGGGGTGCTGAGGGAAGAAAGGTGCTGTGATTATAAGCAAAGAAAATGTGTCTTTCCCTCCGGCTTTTCTGCTGCACAGATGTGTTTGGCTTTGGTCCTCTCTCAGGGTGGGCATCAGGCTCTCCATCTAGACTGGAAGGCTGTGTATGCAGAGGTATAGGCAGCATAGTTAAAATTCCTCAAGTCCTTTTTGAGCTCATAGTACTTAAAGTGGTGGGAAGGCTCTTGCATGTCTGCATGGCAGTTGCTGGGCTGTTCTGAGCTGAGGGTATCCACTCTTAATGAAGTACTACTCCTCCACCCTTGACTGCATCCAAATAGATATAATAATGTTGTGGTTTAGGATTTTTCATATGTGTAAAATCCCATGAAGGAGAGCTGGGCTTGCAGAAGACAGCAGAGGCTGTGTCTGCAGGAAATTGCCTTCATGTTGTCGAGCTAGCTTTGCATCAGGCTGCACATCTGATGAGGCAGTGGTCAGGGCTGTGTGTTTTTGGTGTTTCCTATTGATTTCCTCCTCTCTCCATCCCTTGTTTGTTATTTGGAGCCTGCCCTTCTGACCTGTGCTGGATGGATGGTGGTTTTCCAGAAGGAGGATGTGGTACCACGTGTCTGTGTTACTGTTTGTTCCAGTGGTGCTGGCTTGTTAGGCAGCAGCTGGCAAGTTAAATAAAACTTAATCCTACCAGTGGCTGCTGTTGGAAATTTTGGGGCCAAATCCTTTTGTGAAGGCTTTTTGGAAGGTGTTTAAGTAAGGTACAAATCTGGAAATTAGTCTGATCTCTGTGATTTTGTCTGCTTTGTTCATGTACTTATCTATGTAATGCCATAGTGGCCTTAGGAGAACATGTGAGCTCTTAGGCTATGAATATGCCTGTCTACAAGGACCACGTTAGCCTGTAGAGCTCAAGTATAAGTATCTCTCTGAGCCCCTGCTTCATGGCTCTTGGTTTCACTTGTTTCCATCACTGTGTTGTTACTGCTGTAGCCCTAATATTGAGCTCGTCCAGGAATGGGCTGGAATTCTGTGGAGACTTTGGCAGGCAGAGATGCCTGGTGCTGACCTTCCTGTGCTGTGTAATCCTGTGTCGCAGAGGAGGGTTGGGACTGTTGTGGTGGTTGTATCAGTTATTTATTAGGGGAGACATGCCAGAGGCATTGTTTTTCCAGGCACAGATGGCTACTGAAAGCAGCAGAAGCAGCATTTGGGTACCCTGGTCAACTAAGTCCTCTGTGTTGGACATACCCTCACTGGAGTATCTCTTTGGATGTCTTGTTGGGTAAAATTTGCTATCTTGTGAGAACTGGAGCATAAGATGATACAGTGAGTGGTGACTGAATTGCTACAGTCAGAGTCTTGTCTGTTTCATCCTGGCTGAAGATGTGAGCTGAAGGGAGGAAGGCTTCTTTGCATGACTTGGAGCAGAGATCTGTTTCTGGGAGAGCTGGCAGTGGCTGCTGTGCAGGAAGGTCTTTCCTCTGCTGGTTTTTGACCTGCTGCTAGGGTTTGGAAAGAAGTTTATTTGCTACGTGGCCCCTCTTGTCACTGGCAGTTGTCTCTGTGATAGGCTGGGAACTCAGGGTCTGGGTAACAGGCTGTGGGCTTTTCCTTGTCTTTTGGTGTCTGGAAGCTCCTGCCATATACAGGCTGGTGCTATGGCCACTGAGCATCTGCCAGAAGGGTCTGTGTTTTGGGAGCTGCAGCTCTGCATGGATTATCGTTGTGGGGGAGCTGATGCTGGCATGTTAACCTGCCCCCCACTGTGCTTCGACTTTTTCCCTCAGCATTGCTCTGACCTGATTGAAATTTATGGTCCTTTTGAGTCTCATCGTCTACGTTCAAATAGTTTGTCCCCTGTATGCCTCCCTGTGCCACGCCGCTGCTGTTGACAATCTGAGCAGTGTCAGAAGTGTGGTGACAAACCTGACTTTGTGGCCTGACCTGATGAGCAGGCCAGAGGCCTGGGAGGAGGCTGCTGCTGTGCTGAGGGCTGTCAGCTGGCTTGGCCCCAGGGCGCCCCAGCTTCTCCAGTGGAAGCTTTTTTCAGAAGCTGTGGTGGATATGCAAACTCTGTACTTCTGTTTGCATGTGGCTAACGAGATGTCCCAGTTCATTCAGCCCTGCCTAGCTCAACCAGTATTTTAGTGCCATTTGCAGAGAGACTTGTCTGTGGGCCCAGCTGAGGCTGTGCTACTGTGGAAGCCCATAAAGGGCCTTGAAGCAGGAAGTCTTGCTATTGCCCTGCCTTCATTTGAATTTTTTGTAGCTCTGAGAAGGGCGTATTTTCATGGATCTAGCTGCACAGTTGAGTTCCTTATGGCGGACCTCCTGGATGTCTTAGAGCAGAGCTGCTAAATGCACCTTTAGGTCCTGAAGGGACTCCCGTCAGATGGATTTTCCTTCTGGAGTGAAAATGTTTCATTTCAGCTGGGGCCAAAAGGTGGGTTATTTTGGGGTGATTCTTAAGATTATTCCCTGCCCAGGTACCCTGGAAGCGGCAGAGGAGTTTTGGGGTGGCAGCATCTGCTTCGGCATAGGGTGTGCTCTGTCTGTCTTTCCTTGGGGCAGCTCCAGCTTACTGCAGAGGTATGTAACGTAGACACTGTGTGTGCAGGGTGAGTCTGGTGTGTCTGACCTGGGTCAGACTCGTGCAGCATGTGTCTGTGCTTCTGGATCCCCCAGACAGAAACTCGGGGGCTTACTACAGCACTTCGGGTGTTTTTTTAGTATATTGCTGGTGTGGGACACTTTAAAAATCTTTTGTTGCCTTCATATGATGTTACCGTTGGTGCAGGTGGTATGTCTGCTCTGGTGATAGATAGGAAGCTGTGTGACACATGTGCAACACATGCTCTGCCATGTAGAGTGAGTTGTGTAGACTTGAGGTGGAGACTGGCGGTGTTTTCTGCAAGGGCTAGGTAAGCTCCTGGTCTGTTAACATGTGTTGCTGGCACAAAGCATTTTGGTGATTAAAGGAGAGGTGCTTCATGGGTATTTGATGTCAGTATCACAGATAATTAGGAGGCTCAAAATGAGGGTCTTGTTGTAACTTGTCTTATCAGCAGATCCCCAGACACAGGAAATGGCCCTATTGCAGTAATGTCTGACGAGTCTTTCTGGGCTGCTGTTGGGAATAGGTAACATGTAGAGTGACCAGTTCAACACAGTTACTGAGCTCGTGAGACATTTACAGATTGCAGACAGGTTGTGCTTCCTTCCACTGCACTTCTCCATCCTTGAAGGACCTGGGAGGTGGCAGCTGTGGCTTTGAGACCCTCCACAAGAAGAACATTTCATGTCACATGTGATGGTGACTTCTGGAGCACTGATTGTTAATCAGCTTGCAGTGAAGTAGTCAAAGATGGCAGGTGGGAGGATTTTGAATGGTATGTGACAGGGTCAGGCCCAGAAGTTCACAATGTCAAAGAAGAGCAGCAGCTCTGAGCTGGACTTGGTCCTGCAGAGGCAGGGTATGTCGCTGTGGTAATCCAAAGCACCATCCTCTTCTAAATTGTGGGGAAATTTACCCTCCTGTTGAAAAGGCTGTTGATGTCTGGTGTAGAGGTGAGTCCTGGTAGGATCTGGACTGAGTTCTGTACATGGCACCTCATGTAGATTAGGGGCTAATGCCAGTCATCAATTAGAGCAGGGCTGCTGGTTGCAGAAAGTGCCTCTGCCCTGTTTCAGTAAATCTTTGACACCCCTTTGGGGTGGGGGTCCTAGGCAGGTGAAGATCTCCTGACTCTCCAGATACTGCTCTGTACAGTGGAACATCCATCAGGTGTTAGGAAGAGTCCTGTGGGCTAGAGTGAGATCTCATAAAGGAAGGAAAAAGAATTGAGTATTTTCATTGCTGAGAGTAAACCAGAAGCATGATATAGACAGCTCTCCCTTTCCCTGCTTCTTGGCTAATTAGATTCCTTTTAATTTACAGTAATTGACTGGCTCCTGATTTATGCCTCTCATCCACTTTCTGGAACTGTAATTGAGTGAATTGTGTGCTATACATTCTTGGTTTGGTCAGGATGGGAGCATCTTCCTTCTCCCTTTCTTCCAGCAGCTGAACAGTATTTGCTTGTTTGCTGAAGGCGAGCTTGGCTGGCCTGACCGAGGGTTGCTCGTTGTATCATTCCAGGGTTTAACCCTGTGTCCTGAAAGGGGTCTGAAGTGATTGATATTGGCTGAAATAAACAAAGTATATAAAAAGCTACTAAAATGTGCTGTATTTGCAGTCTGTACATGGAATTTCTTGTACCATCCCCTGCAGCGATACCATCAAAAGCAGGAGATCAGGTGGAACAGTGAGCCTTCCTCTACCTTTCATTGGTTTTGTCTATTAGTAGATATGTGTAGGAGCTGACTGTTGAAACTGTTGGTTTTCTCCGAGTTCTTCTTGGCTTGCTGACAGTTTCCTGGGAGTGAACAGTTCAGATTGCACCAAAAATTATCAAGGGCCCAAAGTGAGTAAGAAAAAGAACACACCTATCCTAATGATGGTCAGAGGTGGTTCATTCAGACCCTTCGCGCTGTCTCCTGCCTCCTGCATTTTAGGACCAGAGGGATGTAGTATCACTGTTTGCCCCTTTTTTCAGAGTGCTGCAATAGCCTGGGATCAGGGACAAAGTTCTTTCTTTGCCACCATGCAGCTGTTGTGGCTCTGAAAGGTTCTTCTTTGCGTGAGTCCTTCTCATTGTCTTTGGCAGATGTTTTGTGGTGGAGTTTAGTTTTGAGCTTTATTAACTCCCTGTTGGTTTTATAGGGATTCTCTGCGTGTCTTAAAGACCCAGTTAGCAGACATGTTGCTGATGATAGCCCAGCTGGATGTGAAGAGTAGGTGCAGTCATCTAGAGCCTGTTATCCTTCAAGGCCCCTTCCCACCGGATAGGAGATTGGGCTGATTTCCTTGTGAGACTCTTGCAAAGTTTTTTGTGCCAGGAGAGTAATGTGAGCTGGTCAGTGTCTTGAGCGCTGGACATGTGTTGAGGCTGCTTTGTCATGTCCTGGTGGAGACCTGTCATTAAATGAAAATTAATTGTTAACATGACGGGGGAAACAAACCTCACTCCTCTTCACGGACGTCTGCCTTAGTCTGTGCCTTCTCAGACCTGCTCAAGAGGTGGCTAGCAGGCAGAAGGATGCTCCAAGATCAAAGGGCTGGTGCTGGGCAGGGCTGCTGTGCTGGCAGCCTAGGACAAGAGGGTGCTGGCGAGCAGACTGCTGCATGGCAGCTCCCTGCTTCCCCAGGTGTGGTAGTCCAAGTTTTCAGACTTTGTTTCCCACCCTCCCCCTCTTCGCATTTCCCCCCTCTTCTCCTCTCCTCTTCTCTCCTCGCTCTCCTGCTGAGTTGATGCTTTTCCAGGAATGAGCTGTACTGCTGGCCCAGCACATTCCACAGCAGCAGCGCTTTCTTGGCAGGAGCCTCACTTGCTGTTAAGAAAAAGCAGGACTGACTTGGCGTCCTTCAGATGAGGGCCAGAAAAGGAAGGCCTGGTCTTGCTTCCTCACTGTGTATGCAGGACCTTCATGGACATCATGGCCCTCTCCCTTGGCTGTTGTGTATGTACTAACATCCCACCTTCCCCCCAGCAGCTCTTGGAGCCCTTTATAGCTCCTCGCCATCATCTTAACTGGCATGAAGTCAATGGGCATTGCAAGGGAGGCTGTTGCTTTTCTAGCCAGCCTACAAAGGGGTGACTTCTGCAGAGAGTAGCAAGGAGTTCCCTGTGGGACCCAGACACCTTGTCCATAAGCTTTCTGGCAAGGTGGTGTTTTGCCCTTTGTGTTTTGCTACCAGCAGTACCTGGGTAAACCCTTTTCCATCTCTCTGCACAGTCCCTTTCTCTCTATTGTTGGGAGTGCTGTGTTGCAGCTCAGTGTTGTGGGTTCTTCCTTCTGTCTCTACCCAGATGTAGCTGTCAGAACAGACCAAGCTGCCTCTGGTTTGCTTGCTTTCTCTCAACTGTAGCAACTGCATCAGGATTTTACCCTGGCTCAACACATCTGTTTGTCTGGGGCCTCTTTGGGCCTGTTTCCTTATCCCACCTTGAATACAAGCCCAGGTTTTGGTCGCTGTTCTATCTGTGGGTTTGTCTCAGTTCCCTGAAGGTCATTTCTGCAGATGTTTTAAGATCAAATCTTTCTTTCTCACAGTGAGCCCTTGCATTTGTTTTGTATCCTTGTGTTGGGCTGTGAAAGCTCTTAAGTGTTGTCAAAGAGATGAAGTTGAGCTACGAGGGAGAAGACCCTGGCTGGGCTTCTGCTGCAAGCTCCCGTTTGTCCTGCTATCCAATTCAAAGAGAATGAAAGTGTCACTGAACCTTCGGAGGCCCAGAGAATGCTCCCTTTGATGATGTTTCTAAATGTCCTTCAGGGGGATGGAAGCATTGCTTGGGCAGGGCAGGATTAATTGGTGCAGAGGTGCCTGCTGCAGTCCCTGTGCAGCTTCCTCCTCCCAGTTGGAGAACAGGCTTGTTGGGCTTGTTTGCAGAGCAGTGCTGCAGCCAGATGGTCACACCAGAGATCAAGGCAGGAGGGGCCACCACAGCTTTTGGGCTCGCTTCGAAATCAAAGTCTGTAGCTTTGCTTTGATAAGTGCTACTCCTGGGCAGGCCTTTGAGGTCAGGTGGCTCATTCCTAAATGCCATTCCTTTACCAGTCTTTGGACTAGGTGAACAGGAGGTCCACCCTCTGTCATCTCCCACGCACTGATGCACATAGGACTGAGCACTAGTCCAGTTGCAGCCAAGCATCTCCTGGACAGGGGGGGCTGTAATTGTCCTGGTGTACATCCAGTGGAGTGATTGCAAATGTGTTGATGAGGAGTTCTTGGGGAAAACAGTTGCCATCTTAGATGTCTGTTCAGCCCCTGCTTGAGTGAACATGGGGGAAAGCACAGCAAGCTGTGGGGTGCATGGGGAGGCTATGGGGCAATAGTGGTGAGCATGGTTGAGGGAGGCTGTAGAGATTACAGCCTGAAAACAAAAGAGGCTGTTCCTGTGCTTTTGCTCATGGGCATGATTGATGTTCCTGCCTCTGAGGGGTGGGTAGTAGCTTGATATGGGGTCACTTGCTCCCTGAGGAATACTTGTAAAGCTCCCTTGATTTGTTAGGACAGCAGAGGTGGCCTCTGCTGTTCAAAGGCAGAGCTGTGTTATTGTTGCGTGGATAGCTGGTTTGTGCTTCTTGGTTCTTAAAAAAAACCCAACAACCCAGATAAAGACTGTGTTCATACTCACACGGGGTGCAGGGACAGAGAGGACAGTTAGCTCCTCTGGGGAGGAGGGTCTGACAGAGCTAAACCACCTACAGATCTACATTTCCATTTTTACCCTGTGCTAGGACAGAGAGGAGCAGTGGAAGATACCCTGTCTGGGGTATTAGAAGGGAAATTAAATGGAAAAGTGATGATCCCTGTTTACACTCGGAGAGCCACTCTCACCCCAGTGTACTGTGCAATTTGTACCCTATGTACTTCTCCTCACGCAGGAGGTAAAAATACAGTGAGGAAGATGCAAAGAATGCCCTGGCTTATGGAGACAGACAGCTCAAATCCTCTAATCCCTTTTGATGTGTGCTGTTCGCCTGCAAAGCCCAAGGTCTCACCAATACACGTGTGCTCTGGTTGGGCCTGTAGCCCTGGGGGGATTGTATCCCCATGGGAAGCACACGTGTTCTGTCTGGGCTTAGTCTAACAGGCGAGTATTTCACATCTGAAATCCCAGCTCTGTCAGAGAATTGCCCTGTCCAATTTTCTCTTCTGGTGAAGTGGCTGGAGCTCTCAGCCCTGTGTGCCCAGCATGTGATCTGGCAGAAGAGAAGAGGCTTTTGCTCTAGAGCTTGGAGATGCTCACGTTTGGATGGTTATGTGTGAAGGTGCTTCCTTTTGCTGTGCAGTGTTATTAATCTATACAATCATTTGGAGACAAGACATCCTTGCCCTAAGGGGTGTGTACTACAGGTCTTGAAAATGAGATCACATTTCTGGTGTGTAAATCCCTGAAGCTTGTGCTATTGGGTAGAAACGTCTCCTCATGGGTTTTGTTTGTTTTTTAAATTCCTTTGCAGGCTATAGGAGATGAAGTCTGTGAAGGTCAGAGGAGCGACCTACCTAATCTGTGCACTTTTGGGAGGTTGTAATAGAAGATTAACATTGAATTTCTGGGCTTTTCAGTGTTGGGGGGGGGGGGGGGGGGGGGGGGGAAAAAAAAAAAACCATGACCCGGATCTGTAAAGGTCCTTTCCTCTAAAATGGAACAAAAAAGAAGGGTGTTTTTTTTTTTCACCTCGTTC
>JANIJG010021394.1:0-21903 GCA_024611175.1 Megaceryle torquata | reverse complement strand
TGCAACCCCATCCTGCATCCATAGGGACTCCAGAGCATCCTGCACCCCCATCTTTCCTCCATAGCTACCACCACGCACCTCGGCCCACCCGCCTGTCCGGCGAGCCACCCCCCGGTCCCCACGCCGCAGGAATTGCCCCGGGCGGGGGCTGGTGAGCGTCTCCCCTCCAGAGGCTTCCCCGGCCACCCTCATCCTCCCCAGCCGTGAGCGGTGTTTTCCCGCTGCCTTCTCGGGCAGGGACCGTCCCTGCCTCCATCCCTCCGTGTCCCCCCGCCCACCCTCGGCTCCTTTTTCCCTTTCCCTGCAGCCGGGGCTGAAGGCAGCCCCGTCCCCTTCGGTCTCCTGCAAACTTCTGCTCGCTCTGCCAACTTCTGGGGTTGTTTTCTGTGAGGGGGAGAAAAAGGCAGGGAATTAGGGATAGAGCTCCCAGGGTAAGTTCGCTGAGTCCCTGGATGGCCTGAGAGCTGGCTGAGCAGTGGGACGGGGTGACAAAGGCATTGGGACGAGCTGGAAGGACGAGCTGAGGTGGGAATTGCCAGTGCTATGGGCCGGGTGTCCAGGGGCAGCCTGGGAATACTGCACAGGCTGCCTGGCTGAGAGCGCCGGAAGGTGCTGCCGGTACCGGTGTAACGGAGAAGAAATCCCAGGGGAATCTGGGGAGCTGGTGTGCAGGGGACAGTCCAAAACCAGATCCCACCTGGGAACCCAAAGCTGCCGTGTGGGTACAGGGGTGATCGAAGCAAAAGTGTGAAGTGTTGGTGGCTGGAGGATACCCAGAGGCAAAGCCAACCAGCCCATGGAGCTGCGGAGAGGAGCGTTACCCCTGGCTCTGGGAGGGGGGTGTCTGTGTCACGGGCACCAGCTGGGGCTCGGTTCCAGAGCTGAGCGGGGCTGTGCAGCACAGGGGCCTCTGCCCACGCCCAGGGAACTCGAGGCTGTCGCTGACAGAGCAACCGGCTCTTCCTTGTGTCCGTTTGCGCCTTTCCCTTTGTGCGTTGTTCCCTCCGCTTCCCGAAGAGCCGGTCGGGAGTTACAAGGTGGGTTTCTGTCCATCTCGGCAGCTATGCTGCTGCTTCTCCACTCGCTGGGAAGGTGGAATAGCTGAGGTGGGACTGGAACAGTCTCTTTCGTTATTGAGGTGTGAACGTGTTTTGTGGTTCCTCTTTCCAGAGCCCCCTGCCCTGCCAGTTTCTGCGGCACCTCCTGCCCACGCAGCTGATGAATGCGTGAAGAAGCAGCTGACCAGGAGAGGGACTCTTAAGCAACTGCTAAGATGGGCATGAGGATCAAGCTGCACAGCACCAATCACCCCAACAACCTGCTGAAGGAACTCAACAAGTGCCGGCTCTCCGAGACCATGTGCGACGTCACCATCCTGGTGGGCACCCGCTCCTTCGCGGCACATAAGGCTGTTCTGGCCTGTGCCGCCGGCTACTTCCAGAACCTCTTCCTGAACACGGGGCTGGATGCTGCCAGGACATACGTAGTGGATTTCATCACGCCGGCCAACTTTGAGAAGATCCTCAGCTTCGTGTACACCTCGGAGCTCTTCACGGACCTGATCAACGTGGGCGTCATTTATGAGGTGGCGGAGCGGCTGGGCATGGAAGATCTGCTGAAGGCCTGTCATTCCACCTTCCCTGACCTGGAGAGCTCGGCCATCACGAAGCAACCCTCCCTGTCCACGAGCAAAGGCCGGTCAGGCCCTCTGAGCAGCACCTCCTCAGAGCAGAGCCACTCTTTGGGTGAAATCCGGAGCAGTGGGGACCATTTTGGCCCTGAGCGGAACTACGTCTTGCACGGGGAAGTGTCAGGCAGCTACAGAGAGGACGACAGGAACGCGGGGAGCGAAGCCGGCCTGACGCTTCCCCTCGGGCATCCTCAGCAGCCTCCCAAGACAGAACAGGAGTCGGATCAAGGGCAGTTTGCTCCTACGGCCGGAGTGGCCGCCCAGCCCAGCCTGGGCGCGGTGAACATGGTGGTTCAAACCACCACAAGCTCCTGCCAGCAGTACAAGGTCCAGAGCAACGGTGACTACGGCAAGGGTGGCTTCTTTACCACCGATCCTTCCCTGGAGGTCTCCACAGGGAGCAACTCCTGTCCCAGCAACAGTGACCACTCCAAAGAGCAGGGGTTTGGGCAGATGGAGGAGCTGCAGCTGGAGGATCTGGGTGAGGACGAGCTGCATTTCGAAGATGCCAGTGAGGAGCTGGGGCCGTCAGAAGAAGTTATTGAGCTGAGTGACGACAGCGAAGAAGAGCTGGCCTTTGAGAGCGACGGCCGGGACAGCAAGGCCATGCCCTGCCAGGTGTGCAAGAAGGTCCTGGAGCCCAACATCCAGCTGATCCGGCAGCACGCGAGGGATCACGTCGATCTGCTCACCGGGAACTGCAAGGTCTGTGAAACTCACTTCCAGGACCGGAACTCCAGGGTCACTCACGTCTTGTCCCACATCGGCATCTTCCTTTTCTCCTGCGACATGTGCGAGACCAAGTTCTTCACGCAGTGGCAGCTGACCCTCCACCGACGAGATGGGGTCTTTGACAACAACGTCATCGTCCACCCCAGCGACCCGCTGCCGGGGAAGGTCCCCGTGTTCGGGGGCGGGCCGGGGTCGGAGCTGGCCTGCGCTGCCTGCGGGAAGCCCTTGGCCAAAGATTTCCACACCGTCCGCAACCACATCCTGGACCACGTCAACTTGAAAAGCCAGACGTGCGGCGTGTGCGACCAGCGGCACCTCAACCTCTGCAGCCTCATGTGGCACACCCTGTCCCACCTGGGGATCTCGGTCTTCTCCTGCTCCGTCTGCGCCAACAGCTTCGTGGACCGGCACCTCCTGGAGAAGCACTTGGCCGTTCACCAGAACGCAGAGGAAGCTCTTTTCCGGTGCCACTTCTGCGGGCAGAGCTTCAAGCTGGAAGCAGCGTACCGTTACCACGTCAGCCAGCACAAGTGCGGGGCCGGCCTGGACATCCGAGCCAGCTTCGGAGACCGTCTGCAGCAGCAGGGCCTGCAGAAGAGGAAGCTACCAGATGAATTCCTGAGCGAAGATTTGGCGCTGCAGAACCAGCCGGGCAACAGCAAGTACAGCTGCAAGGTCTGCGGGAAGAGATTCGCCCACACCAGCGAATTCAACTACCACCGGCGGATCCACACCGGGGAGAAGCCCTACCAGTGCAAGGTGTGCCACAAATTCTTCCGCGGCCGCTCCACCATCAAGTGCCACCTGCGGACGCACTCGGGAGCCCTCATGTACCGCTGCACCGTGTGCGGGCACTACAGCTCCACGCTCAACCTCATGAGCAAGCACATAGGGGTGCACAAAGGCAGCCTCCCGCCGGACTTCACCATCGAACAGACTTTCATGTACATCATCCATTCCAAAGACGCGGAGAAAAACCCGGACAGCTGATGGGGCGAGGCCGGGCGGGACCAGCATGGAGCGAACGCTAATGACAGAAGCTGTGGAAGAAGTGTCATTTATTTTATTTAATGGTCAGGCATCGTGGATGGGATCCCCCTTTTCTATCTTTTTAAAGTATTGTTTGGGGTTTTTTGGTTTGGTTTTTTTGGTTTGGCCTCGCTGGGGGCCTTTTCGATTGGTGGCATTGTACAGATGAGCAGCACGTGAGCTACGTCACTGTCTCCAAGGAGTCTGTCGTGTTTACTTACCTCTGGTCCTGGTAGAGGCCGTCGAGTTCTGTGTTTTTAGCATTTCTCACTAGGTTTTGAATCTAGATCTTTATTTTTTTTTAACCTTCTAGCCCACTCGACTAGGCTAACCCTCAGTCTGAGCTTGTCCACAAACTGATGCTGCTAAGATTTTTTCACACTTGACCTCAGTAGAGAGGGACTGAGCCAGAGCAGGATGGTGCTGGACTCAAAGAAAAGGAGAGAGGAAAAAAAAAAAAAAAAAAGAAAGAAAAAAGGAAAAAAAGACTCAATCTGGGCATTGCCGGGGTCCCGCTGCTACTGCCAGGAGATAACAAAGCCTGTGTCACAGAGGCAGCCTGGAAGCCGTTGCTCTGCTGCAGGGGAGGTGAGCGAGCGGTGCGAGGATGACGTGCGGATGAGGGGGGTGCCCAGTGGTAACGAGTGCGAGGGCGATTGTCACTCGCACGGGCAGTTCCCAGGCAGCGCTGCTGTCACCGAGAGCCCTGCCCGAGCTGGAGCGTGGCCGTGGGTTCCTCTGCTGGGCCCGCCATGCGCCGCTCGCTCGTGCCCCGCGACCCGTCCCCGAAGGAGGAGATGGAGGAGGGACGCAGCGCCCCTGAAGAGCCCCGGCAGCGGGCGGCTGCGTGAGCAAAGGGAGCTTGGAGGAGTCTCTGGCTGAAGCAGGTTTGTGTCACGGGCTCAGCTGCTCCTGGGGAGGTCTCTTGCGGTGGCACGGTCACACCCAACTTCTGCCGGCTGTCGAGTGCGTGCCGACACCTCCTCGGCTCTCCTCTGCCAACGGCAGCCGTGCGCGTCGTGCTCCGCCGGCACGGTGCGTCCCGGGGCTGCGGAAACGCCAGGTGCCAGGGGCCGGTGTCGCTGCGGATCCCAGCAGACGAGGCGTGATGAAGCTGTTGCCTTAACTCCCAGGAAAGTACCTCTGAGGACTCCTCTCTCTGCTGAAAGCCCCTTCCACGGCTGCCGCCGCAGATCACCGCATCCCGGACGTGTCTCGTGGCAAACGTGTGTTGCAGGATGTTGTTGGTGTGACGTGAGTTTGTTCATCTGTGGTGGAATCGTGCTGTAACTGCGGCAGGCGACGGGCAGGGCTGTGGCAGAGCAGCACCGGGAGCCCGCGGCGATGGCGGCCGGCGTGAACTCCGGCTCCAGGACACGCGTCGGGTGCAGGCTGCGGACCCTCCCTCGGCGCGGCGACAGGATCAGCCCCGTGCCGGCCGTGTTTACCCCGGGAAGGGTGGGGATCGGCTTTTTCCCGTGTTATCCTGCTGTGGGCAGAGGTGGAGGGGAGCAGGTATTTCCGATGCCGCAGCGTGAGCGATGGCCACCCCTGGGTAACTCGTTCTACCTCACAAACAGGAAGCGCTCAGGGCTTTCCAGCCGCGGTCGCAGTCAATTGGCTCCTGCGCTTCTGTAAATTTATGCTGTTACAAAACAAAACTAGTGATTTGCAAACCCTGTAAACTCATCCCGCTTTCCCCTCCTCTCGAAGGGACCACCCGTGGCAGAGGAGCGGCGTGGGCCGGACGCGTGGTCGGTGAGCTGGGAGTTCCTGGGGGTCGCTCCCCCTGCCCCGCTGTGGCCTTGGGCAAGTCACTTCACCTCTTTGCCTCAGTTTCCTCATCTGTAAAATGAGGATGGTGACACTTGTGGTACCTACCTACCTACCTACCTCCCGGAGCGCGGTGAAGTCGCTGCCTCGTACCTGCAAAGCATGGGGGAGATGCAAAGAGCTTGGTGAATGTTGGTGTTTGGTGTCCCTGGGAGGTGACAGCCTCATCCTTTCCTGTTGTGCATCGGCTCCGGGACCGGCCGGGTTGGTTTGCTCCCGTTACAGCCTTCCCCACCAGAACCAAAACCCTGTTCTCGGCGCAGTCCCGTGAAACAAGCTCTGTGCTGATATGAGAAGTGGGGGAGGGCTCTGCGGTGCTGCCCGCGGAGGGGCTGGGGGAGCGGCAGCGTGTGCGGGGTAGCGGTGCTGAGATGCCCCGGGGTGCGCTGAGCACATCTCCCCTTCGGCCACGCGCGTTGGTGCTGGGACCGGGAGGAGTTCGCATCCTGGGGAGAGAGGAGCTGGAGGGTGCGAGGGTGAGCAGCTGCTGGAAGCTCCTGCCTCTCACCTCCATCCCCCCTCCAGCTCCATCCACCCTTCCGATCCCTGCACTTGGCCTCTAAAGCTGCTTTTCCACCGTGGCTGCTCCAGCTCCAGCCCTGCTGGGACAGGGGACAAGACAAGAGTCAGTGCTGAGCTGTGTCATTGCCGTTGGCCCTGAGCCCTGGCTGGACCTGAACCATCCTTCCCAGGCAGCTCCTTCCTCCTGAGCTTGCGCCAGTCACCTCGTGGACCTGCAGGACCGAAGTCCAGACCCCTGCAGGGAAGTGAGGTGGTAGAAACAGATCCTGCTGAGGAGGAACAAGAGGCCGTTGGGAGTTTGTGTCCTTTCCCCAGTCCCTGTAATAATGGCCACGTCTGGGGACAGCTGACATCACCCTGGGGGTGTTAAATTGGACCTGTCCTGGTTTTGGTGCCTGGAGCCTGTTTGCAGAGGAGCAGAGGCACCGAAGCGATGGGGCAGCCCAGGCTGGGCCATGTCTGCTGCTGGAGCTGTGGTTTCCAAACCCCAGTCTGGTGGTACTGGTCAGTGGCCAGGCCACAGGCTGTGATGCCCAGCTGGGCTGTGGAGCCAGGTTTAGCTCAAGTGTTAAGTTCAAAAAAAAAAAAAAAAAATCCCTTTTGAGAACACGTGGTGCTCTAGGAGGGGGGGGAGCTGCCAGCGGTTCGCTGGAGGCTCCTCTGAGGAACAATTTGAGTTCGGGGGTTTTGTTCCTGGTCCTGCCGATGGCAGGATGGGCTGGTAGACAGGATGGACGTGACCTGCCCTGCTCTGGAGATCGATGAAGGATGGGAGGGGGCAGTGAGGCTTGGGACAACCAGGTCCTTAGAGCCTCAGAACCCTCCTAAAGTGTCCCAGGAGCTGTGATGAGCTTTTGGATGGGCTGAGGCGCCGCTGCCCGGGAGCGGCTGCAGCCCACGTCTAGCTAAGCTGTGAAGCAAGAGCCTTTTGTGCACATAAACCAAAAAGAGAAGCTTTTACACTGAAACACTGACGGGCAAAGCACGCCCGCCCTTCTGGACACAGGGATGGGAAAGCAAAACCCCCCCCACCCCGATCTCTGCCGGTTGTGTTTGGGTGCAGGGACGGGGAGAGCGCTGGGGTCCCTGGCGTTTCTGTGTCTTGGATTCTTCGCTGTGTTGTAATGAATCGTTCCCTCGTGAACCATCCCGAGAGCAGCGGCGAGTCCCATCTGCAGAGGGGTGAGGGGATGGCTCCAGACCTCGTGCCGGCCTCGTGCCGCCACTCGACCTCCTCGGGATTTTCCCAAGAGGGGTCGGAGACCTGAGCCCACATCCAGCGTCGGGGCTCTGCTGTCCTCGTGCCCTCGGTGGCCTCGCTGCCCGCACGGCCGGGAGGCCGGGGTCGGCCGGAGCGACGGGCTCGGCATCGCCTGAGGAGCCGCAGCCCCGGCCCGGCTGTGCGGCCGCTGCCGAGCCGCTCGCCTCTTGGCCTCGCTTCCCCTGCGTGAACGTGGGGACGACACTTACCTACCTCTCCTGGGGCAGCCGCGGGGTTTAACTCGTGTTTGCCAAGTGCTTTGGGATCCTCGGGGTACAGGAGGGGAAACGCTTCGCCGGGAGCTGTGCCGGCAGCGTTTGTGTCCTCGTGGGAAACCAAGCAGCCCCGCTCCGAAAGGCAGCGCTGCGAGGCTGCTCTTCCTCCGGTTCCTAAGGCGTAAAGTTCAGTTTTGTTCTCCCCTCGCTCAAAGGATCCAGGTCTCTCATCAGAATAATGAAGCAGAAATAAAGAAAAAGAGTTGAATTGCTGTCTAACCTTTCTGTTAAGTTAATAAGTAGGTACTGACCTCCTGATATTTAAGTGTTTACTATCTATTTGCTGTAAAGTTTTGTATATTTTGTAAACTTCCCCCCCCAAATAGTAGATGTCTAAAATCGTTGTACATCGGGTTCTTTTATACTCCATTGTTCAGCACAAAGTGTGGTTTTTATTTAGAATAATAAAAAGGAAAACGTTGACCTCTTGTACCTTCCTTCTTTATAAAACATGTTTCTTTAACGTGCAGATTGGTGCTTCTGTCTCTCTGGGAGGGCCGGGGGAAGCACGTGAGCCCCTCCCAGTATCCTGCTCCTGTGCTGGGCTCGGCAGGACTGGTGGCAGGAGGCCAGGCCCCCGGAGCTGTGCGAGGACGGACTCCTGAAGCAGCTTGGGAGCAGAACCCTCGTTAGAAACCACTTAAGAGACTCGGGGTTTGTATCCCTTGATGAGCCCTTCTCCGTGCTGCCAGCCGCTCTTGGTTGCTGCTGGAGCTGCTCTGGGGAGAGCCTGGTGGGACTGGTGACCAGCAGCGGGCACTGGATGCTCCAGCTGGGTGGGTGGTCCAGTAAAAGAGGCCCATGGCCGGACCAGTTTGCCCTGAAGGTGTTAAATGCAGACTGAGGAGCTAAAGGACTTGCCAGGTTTCACTCCCAGGTCGCTGCGTGGGGCTAAGAGCATTTGTTGGAGGCCCTGAGGTCGGAACAAAGCTGCAGATACGTGAGGAGAGGGTTTTTTTTTTTTTAAAAAAAAGAAGTTTAATAGCTCAAATACCAAATTTTACATGATGAAGTAGCTTGTAATTGAAGATATTGTTGCCCTGGTTATGTCACACCTCACGTGGCTGGTTAGAATGTATTTATCTTCCATTTCTTCACGGAACAGGGCAGAGCATTAGCAAAAGGAAGCCCCGGGGCGGTTCGGGATGGGAGCTGCGGGTCCGGTCGGCGCGAAGCAGCCTCCGCGTTCACCGGGGGGGCTGCTCGGCGTCGTGCCCAGGAGGGTCCGGAGGATGAAGGTGGAGGGTGCTGTGTGGGTGCGGATCCCAAGGGACGGCCCCTGCCCCAGAGCGTGCACAGGCCGAGTGGGGAAGCTGCTGCGTGTTGGGACCGGCTGCGGTACAAAGTGGTTCTGTCTAAGGCACAAATTCAGCTTTTTCTGACAGCGCTGGTGTCCCCTGGCAGCCGGGGGGACTGTCTCAGTGCACAAGGAGCCCTGATGAATTTGGAACCACAGAACCAGCCTCCCCAGTCCAGGGGGTCAGTCCCTCCCCACTGGCCACACCAGTGCTGGTACAAGCCAGGGTGTAGTGGTTTACCCTGGAGGGAGCAGAGCCGCTCCCAGCGATAACGGAGCGTCCGTGTTCACCCTGCTCGTGGGTTTCTCCCGTGACCTGGCACATCCTGCTCCCCCTCCACCCCCCGTGCTGTGCATCCTGTCCCCAGATTTGCTTACGCTTTGCTTTTTAGAAACTGTTTCTTGAGCAGCTCAAGGGCTTTGGGAGATTGATGGACCCTTCCAGTGACCGTTGCGCTTTCACCTTCCCCTCCCGAGGGCTTGACCCACAGCATGTGACTTAGAACCCGGATGACGATGAACTTTCTCCGGATGCTTCAATTTCTCACCCAGCCCGTGCTCCAGCAGCTCCGAGGGTCTCCGAGCGCGTACGTGTTCCTATGGGATGTGCTTCAGCGTGGCTTTGGAAGGCAGCGCGCAGGAAGGGCGGCCGGAGTCGGCCAACATTCAGAAATGCACCCAGTGGCTTTAGAAACCTGCCCAGAGATGCTCTAAAGGGGACTGGGTTTGATGGGATGGATCCCCTGCTGCAAAACACAACCTGGGAACCCCGGCTCTGCTGCAAAACACAACCTGGGAACCCCGGCTCTGCTGCAAAACACAACCTGGGAACCCCAGCTCTGCTGCAAAACACAACCTGGGAACCCAGCTCTGCTGCAAAACACAACCTGGGAACCCCGGCTCTGCTGCAGCCCCTGTGTTTGGAAGCAGCTGTGCCCAGGCGAAGCCAGTTTGGGTTTTGCTGGTTGTTGCTAATTTACTGCTGGGTTTGCAAGACAGCTCTGAATGAGTTGCTGGGTTCGAGTTGTTCCTCCCCTCACCAAAGCTTCGCTCTGCGTTGTGCTCAGCCCCGTGGGGTCACGGCACCTTCATTTCTCTAAAATCAGGCTTTTGGCCGCGGGCTGGGCTGGGGGGGTGGCTCAAAGGAAGGGAATTCTTGGGGTGACATCCCATCAGAGGGGCAGCATCCCCAGCTCCCCCCAGCACGGTGCCTCTGGGGCTGGCGTGACAATGGCAGTCAGGGGCTGCAGGAGCAGCTGCAAAGGGGAAGGGTCGCGTGTCCCCCAGCCCCGCAGTGTGGTGGGGAGGACGGGGCTGGGCCCAGGGGCTGGGTTTGTGTTCAGGCATCTGAGCAGAGGAATGCACTTGATTACTGGGGAAAACAGGAAATATCTCTCTCTTATCCTTTCTTTAGCTAATTAGAGCTGGGAGAGCAGCACCTCCGAGGCAAGACCTCCGTGGCTGCCCGCACTGTCCCATTTCACCCAGGGCACCCTGCCCTCAGGAGGTGGCCAGCCAAGAGGGGTTGTTTAAGAGCAAAGTGTCTGCTTATCACCAGGAAAAACAATCCCACTGACCTCAGTGAGCACAGGGAGCTGCCCCTGCTGCAGCCGCTTGCCAGTGACGAGCGGGAGCATCCAGCCTTCTTAATTGGGAGGGTTGTTGTCCTTTGTGATGACTATGGAGTGCTGGGTGGTGGAGGAGGAGTTGCCCACGCCCTTCTGGCTGCCCTGGTCTTTGGGGATGTACTTAACCACGGCAGAGATGAGCTTGCTGCGGAAGTTTTTGCTCAGGAAGTTGTAGAGGATGGGGTTAATCACGCAGTGGAGCAGGGTGAAGCAGTCTATGATGTCGTAGAAGAAGTAGAGAAAGTGGGCGAAGGTGCAGTGGAGGATGATGTGGTTGCCGTCGAGGGTGAGCAGCGTGAGCATGATGTGGAAGGGCAGCCAGCTGACGAGGAACACGGCGATGTAGGCGTAGATGAGCAGACAGTGCTTCCTGCTCTCCGGCTTGGTGCGCTTGATGAACTTGGCCGTCAGGATGTTGAAAATGGTGATGATGGGGAAGGGGATGAGGAACCCAATGGTGGTGGTGGCCAAGCTGACCGCCAGCGCCCACTCGTCATAGGTCTCGAAGGGGGCCATGAAGATGCAGATGGGGTCTCCAGTGTTGACCAGCTGCATGTGAGCAACCTCCAGGAACGGGATCGCCGCCGCCAAGACCCAGCTGCAGGCGCAGATGATGCGGCGTGCGCGGTGCTGGTGCTTGCGCCAGAAGAGGGAGGAGCTGGTCAGGGACACGTAGCGATCCACGCTGAGGCAGGTGAGGAAGAAGATGCTGGCGTACATGTTGGCAAAGTAGAAGTAGTGCGTGAAGCGGCAGAGGAAGCTGCCCCAGAGCCAGGTGTAATCCAGCATCACCTCCAGCATCCAGATGGGCAGCGAGAGCAGCACCCCCAGGTCAGCAATGGCCATGTTGATGATGTAGAGGTTGACCAAGCTCTTGTTGCCCCGTGTCTGCCAGTTGACCCAGATGACAAGGAGGTTCTCCACCAAGCCCACCACGAAGATGACCAGGTAGAGGATGAAGAGGATCACCCGCTTGACGTTCTCGTCCAGGCTGAACTCACAGAAGCTGTAGGTGTAGTTCAGGAGGTGGAAGAGCTCGGACCAGTTGTGGTAGTCCCCGTACTCGTTCAGGAGAGTGTGTGTCTCAGGGGGAGCGGTGGTCACCTCAGCCATCCTGGTAGCTGCAAGGAAAGGGAAAGCTCTGAGTTGTAGCTCAGGGGCTGCACCGAGCCAGACAGCTTGAAAATGCAGAGAAAGAGCTGACGTCTCCTGTCAGAGCTACATCATCTCACGAGGCTCTGAAAATACCCCTCTGCGGGGTTTCTTAATCTGGTTTTTATTCCTATGGTGACTTCCTTTACCAACAGAAACGGAGCTGATGACCTGGGAGTGGAGCTGACAAGCTGGCAGTGCAGCGACCCTTGGGCAGGACCCCTTCATGCCGAGGCTCGCGCTGTGCCCCGACACCCCTGGAACTCATCTCCTGCTGCCCCGGAGCCTGAGAGAATCCCAACCCCAGCTCTGCCCTTGTGTGTGGCAACCAGCTGCGAGGTGTCCTGGGCGTTGGTGGGTGCCCAGACCATTAAACGCACTGGTGACCACATCTGCTCAACTCCATGCCAGCGGGAAAACCCCCAGCCCCTGCCTGAGTCTCCTGGTGTGCAGCTGTCCCATAAACCCAGCTGATCGGTCTCGCCCTGCCTGTCCCATGGCCGGGTTGCTGGGAGCCGTCGGGACTTCCAAGTAGGTGACAAAATTATAAACTTAAAGGAAATGTAGTTGACCTTAACATCCTTTTATTGGCCCAAGTGTGAGAGCTCCGATCCCAGCACAGCTGCATCCGCACAGCAAAGACGCCACGGACCCATCCAGCCTCGTGCTGCTGGAAGAGCTGGCACCACCCGCCGTTCCCCCGGGAAAGCCAGAGGAGCGTGCCGTGCCGAGCCGTGCCAAGCCATGCCGAGCCATGGGGGCTTTTCCGTGGCATTCAGAGCCCAGCGAGCCCAGGAGCACTGCAGCCAGGCATCACCCACAAGAGCATCAGCCCCATGGCAAACAGTTGCCACCCACCCGTCCCCAAAACCACAGAGAGAGGAATGACCCCAGGGCTGGAGCCCCCGTCCCTGAGGATCCTCAACCTCTCGCCCTTGCCGAGCTGCTGGTCCCCAGAGAGGCCGGTGGGAGAGGGGGCAGACGGGGAGGGAGAGGCGGTGGCTCACCGGCGGCGGGGCCGAAGGCTGCGCAGAGGGGTGTCAGGAGCACGGTGATCCTCTCGGCTCGGTGGCTCACGCGCCTCTGGGAAAGCAGAGCCACGGCGGCAGCGCAGAGCTCGGGGTGGGCTTGTTGGCTGCTTCCCAGCAGGAAATGACCGTCGTGGTCTGATATCCTGAGACAGCCCAGCGCTGGTGACAGTCGGCTCGATTTCCAACCCCAGGGCTCAGCTCCTGTTTGATTTCACTGCGGAGCTGGGGATGGGCACGGGAAACCCCGGGCAGGTGTCGGTGTCGAGGCTGCGGGTGCCCGAGGACAGATCAGGGCTCCTCACACAGGCGTCCCCCCCATCACTCTCACGGGACCCGGCTGCTTCAGCCCCACTGCTCTCAGGGGCTGGATCCTGCCCAGGTCCTGTTGGAATTGTGCACAGGAGGGGAAAAGGCTGGGGATGGCCCCAGCTGAGCCAGGTCATCCCCTGGCTCTGGGGGTCCCAAGGGGTTGGGGTGGGTTAAGGTGAAGGTGCCACCCCCTGTCCCTGATGCTCACACGGTGCTGGGGCAGGCACAGAGGGTTTCCTCTGGGGGGAAAAGGGCTGAAAGCTGAGCAGCTCTGCCAGGTCAGCGCTGCCCGTCACCGCGAGCTGCCGCAGGAGTCGATGGCAGATGGTGGCTGTTGCAGAAACACCTCTGGACCGGCCACAATTAATCACGGAGCTGCGATTGCCCGGCAGTTGTGCAGGGGAAGGGAGGGGGCTCGAGCCGTGCCCCGGCACTGGGGAGGGGGCTGATAGGCAGAAAATTTTGCATCGAGCTGCAAGTCCTGCAAAACAATTGCAGGAAATCTCCTTTTCGAGTGCAGACAAGACTTTGGGATCAACAATCGGCTCGGAAGGAAGGCACGGCCGGAGCGGGGAAGCACGAGGGCACTGATAAGTCGGGTCTCACAACAACAAGCCCAGGGCCGGTGACCCCACGAGCAGGTACCCAGCCCCAGCGGGACGGAGGCCCCGGGTCGCAAACAGGAACTCGGCAGCTTTGTGCTCGCCCCGGGCGTGACGGGACGTGGTTCGGCTCGGCTGTGGGACAGGGGTCGCGGGACGGGGGCTTCGCTCTGGTGTGAAATAGAAGCGCCGAGTCCCAGGACGCTGCCGGAGGGATGCGGGTGGAGGGGGTCTCCCGACAGGTACGGCTGAGGCCACAGTGTCACCTCCTGGCACCTCAGGGACACGTGGGTCTGAAACGTGATGCATGGAGGCTGCTTGGGACATCTTACTGGTTTGCTAAGCTGAGCGAGGAGTTTAGGAAAGCTGTCCTGGCTGGCTAAAGAGCTCGGGAGCTGTAACACAGCTTTCACGAGGCCCTGAGTGCTGCCTCCTGTCCTGCCACAGCTCCTCGCCCCCCCTCAGCTCTGTCACAGCCCCGTGAAGGGGATGCAGCAGAGTGAGGGACCCCAACACTCCCAGACACCGTGGCAGGGCGGGTTGCCCAGCATCGTGGCAGGGTGGCTCTCAGACACCCCCAAGGCTGGGCTCACGAGATCAGCCCCTCGCTTTGCACCAGCTTTACTGAGCGTGTCACCAGGGCCCCGAGGTGAGCGGGGCGTCCCCAGACACAGCCTGGACATGGCGAAGGGGTGTCCCCAGCTGCAGTGATGCCTGGGCACGGTTTGCTGTCCCTGCAGGTGCTGTTCAGGGTGCCCGGGGAGGCTCCCAGGAGGCAGAGGAGGCTTTGGCCAGAGGGAACCCTGCCCAGGTTTGTACTGGTCTGGTTTTTATTGTCACGTGTTAACTCCTGGAGCACCAGCTTGGGTTGGGGCAGCTCTCACACCTCAATGGGAACTGGATCCTGCACGGACCAGGCACTCAGGGAATCGTCTGGAGACTCAAAGCTCCTGTTTGGCACAGCACGGCACCGCACGGCCAGTGGCCACACTGGTGCTGTTGGAGGAGCAGGGCCTTGGTGCCACAGCCCCAGCCAAGGCTGAAACCAAGTCCTGCCAGGCTGGGAGAATGAGTTGTCTTTATTCAGAACCAAACCCATCTTGAGCAGAGGACGGCAGGTTGTGACACGTACTCTGAGCTAGAACTTCACCCCCCGATCAGCACAGCCCCAGCTGTGGGAGGTGCTGGGCCAGGCCCTGGCTGCTGCTGCCACTTGGCTGCCGATGCCACGTCCCTGCCTTAGGCTTTCCAGGCAGGTTTGGGGTTGAACCAGGTGAATGTGAGGTCCGTGAGAGCCGACGGCAGGTAGCTGAGGGGGATGTAGATCAGCTTGGCGTCCCAGCCCACGGCGTAGCGGGTGCGGGGGTAGCAGCTGGTCAGCGCGTGTTCCATGCAGTTTGTGACCAGCCTCAGGTTGGGGTTGCAACTCTTCTGGAGTTTCTTGAGCGCTACCAGAACTGCGGAGGCAGAAAGCGATGGTCAAGCTGCTGGGCTTAGACCCTTGAGCTGAGCGCAGCCAAACGGCTCAGAGGGATGATGGGGTGGAGGGACACCCGTGGCCCCGGGAATGTGCCGAGAAGCAGCAGCTCTTAACCTTTAAGTGAGGTACTTACACTCCTTCACATAATTGTCCCCGTAAATCGCTTTGGTTTCTTCGGAGAGCTTATCCCAGATGGAAAGAAAATGATTCTCCAGGTTCTTGTTGTTGGTGATCTCCGTCTTGAAGTAGCCCGGCTCGATCACGCTGACCTTCACCCCGAACCTGCGCATCTCCAGCCTGCAAGGGACCGAGTCCCGTGAGACACGGGAGTGGTATCCGATGCGTCCACCGGCGTGGGCTGCGCGTGGGCACCGGCTCTTGCGCAGGATGCTTGGCAGCCGGGTGCTGAAGGTTTGGCAGGGAGCTCCACCACCCCAGCAGACCCGGCACCAGCCCCGGCATGTCTGAGGTGGTGTGTGAGCAAATGTTTGCTGAGTGTGGTTGGGAAGAGGCCAAAGCAAACCTTGGAACCACGGGACCACTGCTGGCAGGATCTGGCACTGGGGCAAGGTCCGACGGGAGAGGCTCAGAGCCAGGCCAGGCAGTGCCATGGTGTGGCCACAGCCTCCCTGCTGCTGCTAAGTCATCAAGGAGGGAAATGAAGTCAAAGCTCTGCCAAATCCTTTGCCCTCACCCAGGCTGCCTCTGCATGAGCACGGCTGGAAGTGGAGCAGAGGCTGCCAGCAGGAGGGGAGGGTCCCCCAGGCAGAAGATCCTCCTGTGGGCCCCATGACCCAGAGCTGTGGCACAAGGTGTCCTGACATCGGGTCCACGCATGAAGCATCCCTGCAACCCCTCCTCTCGCTCCAGCAGCAGCTAAACTGACCTCCACCCACACTTGCTCCTGGTTGCACCAGGAAGGGGTTCAACAGAGAGAGGCTCTGCTGGCCAAAGCCCGGGAAAGCAAACTGGGAAATCAGGGGCAGCGGCTGCTGGGCAGGACTCACCGGAGGCTGTCGGAAAAGGCCTCCACGCCAAACTTGGAGATGCAGTACCCCCCGCCGAAAAAGGAGACGCGTCCCATCACGCTGGCCACGTTGACCACCCGTCCCTGCGCCCGTCGCACCAGCGGCAGGAGGCTCAGCGTCACCTCAATGAGGCCGATCAGGTTGACGTTCAGCACCTTGACAAAGTCGTCCTTGGTCAGCCACTCATTAGGGGCGGTGGGGATGGCGATCCCTGCGTTGTTCACCAGCCCCCAGAGCCCTGGGGAGAGAGGATGGGCTGACCGGGGCCGCTCTCCTGCCCACAGGTCAGCGAGGTGGCGAGAGAACTGACAGGGGCAACGACAGGGGAGTCGATGGGGGCGGCCGCCCCATCCTACCTTGATCGCCTACAAGGTCCCGCACCCAGCAGGCGGTGGCAGCGATGCTCTGGCTGGAGGTGACGTCCAGGAGGACGGTCTGCAGCCGCGGGGAGGTGACCGCCCGCAGCCGCGCTGCCCCGGCCGGGGTCAGACATGCGGCCAACACCCGCAGCCCCCGCGCGTCCAGCTGCCGGGCCAGCAGGTTCCCGAAGCCGCTGTCGCAGCCCGTGATCAGCACGTACTTCTCCGAGAGCCTCGGCACCGTCTGCCGCTCCCGGTGCCAGCGCCAGAGCAGGTACAGCCCCGCCAGCACCGCCGCCGGGTACAGCCACATCCTCGGGAACCGGGACAGGCGCCGGGAGCGCTGCGGGTGCTGCGGCCGAGGGGCTCCGGCCCGACTTTGGCCGCCGTCAATGATTAATTTCCTAGCGCGGGTTCGGGGGCAACGATCGAAGAGGGATCGCGGGGCCGCCCGGCACTACCGGGCTGCGGGCGCGGCCGTTCCCCGCCCCCGCCCGGGGCCGCTCCCGCCGTTACGTCTCTCCCGGGTCTCGCCCCGGCCCGGGCTCGGTGCCGTCACGGTGCTGCCGCCTCGAGCCCGACGAGCTCCCGGTCCCGGGGCTCCGAATTGTGCCCCGGGCTCTGCAGCGGCTCCCGGGCTCCGCTCAGGCAGCAGCCGGGTCCCCGCGTCGGGTCCGGTCCGGTCGCAGCCGGGAATCGTCAACCCGCAGCGGGGCAGCGCCCGGGGGTTCCCGCTCTCCCCGGACCCCGGGCACCCTCCAGAACGTCCCGGACCCCCCGGTCACCCCCTCGGACCCCCGCGACCCGGTCCCCAGCGGCCCCCTCCGGTGTTTTGCGCTCTCCCCGAGTGTCCCGAACCTCCCGGCTCTGCCACCCCCGCGACCCACCCCGTCCCGGGGCCGGACTACAGCTCCCGGCGGCCCCCGGGCGCCCGTCCCCGTCGCTTCCCGCCGCCTCCTTCCCGCCATGGCGCGGTTCGAACCGGCGGCGCTGCCCGAGCTGCTCCCGGTTTTCTACCGGCGGCTCTTCCCGCACGGTGCCTACGGCCGCTGGCTGAGCTACGGAGGCGGTGAGCGGGGCGGGGGCACCGATATCGGCCGGGGGGCACCACCGGGGGCTGCGAGACCGGGAAGGGGGTACCGATACCGGGTCTTGGGGCACGTGGAGGGATCCCGGGGGCACCGGGGGCTGGCGGCGGGTGGATGCACTGAGCGGGGACCGGGACACCGGAGGGATCCCGCGGGGAGCGGGGAATGGGGGAGCCTGGGGGGTCAGGAGTGAAGGGAAAAGGCTGGAGGGGAAACCCTCGAGGGGGGAGGGGGGGTGTCCAGCCCTCGGGGCAGGAGCAGGGCTGTGTCCCCCCAACCTCCGCACTCCGCAGTGGTGAAGAACTACTTCCAGCTGCGGGAATTCTCCTTCACCCTGCGCGATGACATCTACGTGCGGTTCCAGTCCTTCGGCAGCCCCCAGGAGCTGGAGCGGGAGCTGCAGAGAACCAACCCCTACAAGATCGACATCGGCGCCGTCTACTCCCACCGGGTAAGACCTGCTCCCACCCGAGCACCCCAACAGGGAGTGGGGACCCCCCCAGACCAGCCCGTGGGGCCCCTGTTGAGGTCTGAGCCTGTCTCATCCCGCAGCCCAACCAGCACAACACGGTGCACCTGGGGGCCTTCCAGCCGCAGGAGAAGGAGCTGGTCTTCGACATCGACATGACTGATTACGACGACGTCCGGACCTGCTGCAGGTTCCCAGGGGTGTTCACAGCACGAGCTGGAACTGGGGGCCCGGGCGGGGGGTGCGGGGTAGCACCCTGACCCGCTGCGCTCTGCCTCCAGCTCGGCCGAGATCTGCTCCAAGTGCTGGACCCTGATGACCATCGCCGTCCGCGTCATCGACCGCGCGCTCGTGGGTGAGGGTCTCGGGGACCTGCGCGGCATCCGGACTGCGCTCTGCCCCACTGCACTCTGTGCAGACCCTGGAGCTGGGGGGGAGAGGAGGATGTGCTGGTGCCCAGCTGGGTTCACCCGGTGGGGTCATCCAGCAGATTCACCCAGTGGGTTTGTGCAGGGGGTTTGCTGCTCTGCCAGGCCCACCCCCACAGGCTCCCACAGCCCGGCTGTTCCCCCGCAGAGGACCTGGGCGTGAGGCATCGCCTGTGGGTGTACTCGGGCCGGAGAGGTGTCCACTGCTGGGTGTGCGACGACGCGGTGCGGAAATGGTCCCCGGCGCTGCGGGCGGCTGCCGTGGAGTACCTGACCCTGGTGAAGGTGGGTGTGGGGGGGGCTGGGCACCCCCTGCCCACCCCCATGAAGGCTGATGGCCGCTGTGCCCCCAGGGAGGAGCGGAGACTGTGAAGAAGGTGAACCTCTCCGAGCCCATCCACCCCTTCATCAGGTCAGCGGGGACACCCCCCCCGGCCTCTCGCAGGCGCCGGCGGTGGGGTGGGTGCTGAGCTCCCTGCGCTGCTCCGCAGGCGGTCGGTCAGCGTGGTGGAGAAGTACTTCGAGGCGTACGCGCTTGTGGGGCAGGACATCCTGGGCAGCCCGGAGAGCTGGAACAAGGTGCTGGCCCTAGTCCCGGAGGATATCCTTCCCGGAGCGGCCCTGCGGCGCTGGGGCTGGAGGGGGGGTCTGCACGGGGGGAACGGGGCTGTCAGTGTCCAGCGTGAGCCTTGACCCCCGGACACAGCACCGCGAGCCACTGCAGAGCGAGTTCCCCAAGAAGCGGGACTCGGTGCAGCGCTGGGAGCTGCTGAAGGACAGGATGGAGTGGACACGGGTGAGTGACTGTGGAGCTGCCCCGGGTGTGGGGATGGGTGCTGCCCCCCACCCCCCCCGACCCACCCATCCCCCTGCAGCAGGTGGCGGGGGCCGGGAGGAGCTATGCGGACTGGGAGATCATGCTGCAGTTCTGCTTCCCCCGCCTTGACATCAACGTCAGCAAAGGCGTCGGGCACCTCCTGAAGAGCCCCTTCAGTGTCCACCCCAAAACAGGTGGGTCTGGCAGCCGGCGGGGCCCGTACCCCACGGGGACCCCCAGGCAGCGATGATCCCCAGCAGTGACTCCCCTCTCTTGAAGGTCGCATTTCGGTGCCGCTGGATCTGCAGAGGCTGGACCAGTTTGACCCTTTCACTGTCCCCACCATCAAGTATGTGAGCAAGGCTGGTGGCACTGGGGGGCAGCCCGGTCTGCGCCAGGAGCCCCCCCCCACATCCCTCTGTCTCCCCCAGCTTCCTGTGCCATGAGCTGGACATGGCCGGTGATGAAGGGGAGCAGGAGGACAGTGCGGAGACGGAGCCAAAGCGCCGAGTGCGGGGTGAGCGGGGCTGGTGCTGGGACACACCGGGGGGGGGGGGGTGACCCCACCAGCAGCTCCTGCTCCTGCTCAGCTCCTCCAACATCTTCCAGACTACAAGAAGACGAGCCTGGCACCCTACGTGCGGGTCTTCGAGCAGTTCGTGGAGGAGATGGAGCGCGCCCGGCGGGGAGAGCTGAGGAGAAGGAGTGGTGAGAGCCGGGGGGCGGCCGCCTGTACACCCCGAGGGGCCCCAGAGGGCTCTGACAAAATGCTCCTTTTTGGTCAAACTGCCCCTTTCTCCTCTTTGCAGATCTGCAGGGTGACTTCTGAGGCCTCGCTGATGGGGCCACAGTCACCAAGGGACCAACTCCGCCATTGTCACCTCTGCCATCATCACCTCCGGCTGCCGGGATCCTGGCACCACGGGGCAGGGAGCCCATCGGCCAGTGGTCGAACCAGCCCCGGCTCCCTGCCCGGGCCCTTCCCACCCGTTTGTACCTTTTTCTACACAACAACCATTAAAGTGCCTCTGGTCACCCCTCTGCTTGCGCCCCGGGACGTGCGGGGGCAGGATGGGTCTGGGGCCCGCGGCTCAGGCTCTGTCCCATCCCCGGGGACCCGGCCACTGCAGGGTCGCTGACCCCCGCAGCCCCTACCCCTCTACCCTGTCTGGGGGTCCCTGCTCGTACTGGGGGTCACTGCCCCACACCCAAGGCCGAGCCCCACGTTGTGTCAGCCCCGCACCCGGAGGGGTCCCAGGTTCGTTTCCACGGAGGTCCCCGCTCCACATCGTGGGGTCCCTGCCCGACGCCCACGGGTGGAAGGGGGAGGGGGCGACCCGGCCGGGACCCGGAACGGCGGAGCGCGGCCGGCGGGGCGGAGCGGGCGACGGACGCTACCCCCTGTCCCGGAAGTTCTCGCCCCCCCGGAAGTCGCGCCTCCAGCCGCTCGGTCTCTTTTCGCCGCCATCTTGGGCCCTGCTCCCCGCACAGTGAGTCCCGCCGCCGCCATCCGCCTCCATCCACCGCCATCCGCCGCTGCGGGGAACCGGGGGGGCTGCGGGGACTGCGGCCGAGCCGGGAGGGAGGGCGGGGGGACCGGCGGCGGCCCGTCCGAGGCCGCCCCTGAGGCCGTGGTGGCACCGGGCGGGCCGGCGGGGACCGGGCAGGGGCCGCCCTCTCTAGTGCGGGGGTAGAAGCGAGGGGAGCCCCGGGGGAGGCCAGACCGGCGGGCCCGGGCTCGGCCGCGCCGTGCGGCGCTCGGGGCTCGCCGGGCCCGAGGTGCTCGGTAGCGCCCGGGAGGTCGAGCCGTATTCGTAGACTCGCCCGTTACCGGGGGCCGTTCGGCGTCTCTGGGCAGCGGCTTCGCGGGTGGCTTTGGGGAGGGCGAGTCACCTGCGCCCGGCCTCGGTCCGTGCGGTCCCCGGCGAGCCCGGGCCTGTTGGGTTCTCCCTCTCCCCAGACATGCCCGGCGAAGCGACAGAAACCGTCCCGGCCACCGAGCAGGAGCTGCCGCAGCCGCAGGCTGAGACAGGTGAGCCCGGGGGCGGGAACCGGGGGACTGACGGGGAGGCCACCGGCTGCCGTTTGTCCCCCAACAGCGGATCGGTGGCCGCTGCCGGAAGCGGTTCAAGTGACGTCCCTTGGGGTCCCTCACGTCCCAAAACATTGGGGTGAGGGTTACGGCAGCTGCGCTCCCTGCCTTCCGCGCACGGTTCCGTTACCGGTGGGAGAAGAACGACCGTAGCTGGGTCGGGGAGCGGCCGGAGGGTGACGGGGACGGTCGGGACCACGCTCGGACGTTCACGGGTCCTTTGTGCTCCAGAACCGGCCGGGTTTGGGAAGGCAACGTGTGGCCCCGTGTCGGGACGTCACGGGGCTGGCACCGGGGCTTGGGGCACCTCGGAACTTTCCGGGCCAGCGAGTGCCCGCCCGTGGGGGCCGGTGTCCGGTTGGCGAGCGCCCTGTCCCGGTTTGCAGCGTCTCTGCCCCGGGCACAGGGATGCGCTGTAGGAGTGTTACCGGGTGTTGTCACCGGGTGTTGTCACCCGCCCTGGGATCGTGACTGCGTGTGGGGGGGTCAGTGCAACGGGTGCCGTGACTTTGGGGACCGTGAGTGAAGTTGGGGGGGGTCTGGGGGGGACGCGGCCCCCAGAGACTGGCAGGATGAGTGACGACTGTGCTGTGACAGCTGTGACACTGCGTCCTGGGAGCTGCTGGGCTCTTGGTCTCTCTCCAGGCATAGCTGGGATTCCTGTGGCAGGGCCCCTGCCCAGCATCCCCCCCTTTCCTGGGAAGGGTTTCTCCCCCCCCCCCCCCCCCCCCCCCCCCCCCCCCCTTCCTTTCCCCCTACCCTCCCCTAATGTCTTGTCGCA
>JANIJG010021389.1:4343-14514 GCA_024611175.1 Megaceryle torquata | reverse complement strand
AGTGTTTAAATGCTGAACCGGTCGGCCGCAGCTCGTGCTCAGCTGGACAGAGCAGCCTCCCCGGCACCCCTGCGAGCGGGAATGAACACCACCGGCGGCTCCGCCTTGGAGAACCCCGTGGGTGGTAAAGGGGGCGGGGGGGTGGTGGTCATATAAGGGGTATTATTAGTGCCGAAACTAAATCATCAAATATTTCCAGTTGTTAGTCCTGTTCTATTTTGTACTTAGAGGCAAGGGCAAAATGAACTCACGAGCAGACTTATCAGCAATATCTCATGAACTTGGAAGTTGCTTGAAAGGAATAGTGATAATCTTGTTGCCTGCCACATGGTTCACAGTTTCTCTGTGGTAGGAAAGAAATTAAAAGAAATATTGAAATTTTTAAGGAAATATATTTTTCCCAGGAGGAAAAAAAAAAGTCAGACATATCCCTGCTTAGCTAGAGAGTGCGTCCAGATAAACTTCTCTAAGTTCACGAGGGAAAACACCTGATATACAAAAGCTTATGCTGTAAGACACATGAATTAAATCATTACAGACTTGAAATAAACCTAAGATTTTCTAACAATGAATTGAACAGATTATCATGTATACTACAAGTTTTGATATGCCTTTATTTCAATGTTACCAGAATCAGTGGTCTGAAAGTGGAATTTCCACAAATGTTGTTAGATAATTTTACTAGCAGGTGGAGCACAAAGTCCTAGCACACAGATGGCTCTTTACCTCCTAAAGTTCTCCTACAACAGTACTCTCTTCTGCTTTCCTATGCTTACAAGCCATCCTATTTCTTTGCATAATCCTTACTTTCTGTGCACCATGTATACACCCACAAGTGGGTTCCAGCATCAGCTATTAAATCTCTCTTTGGCTTATGTCTTAGGTTCCCTGAAGTAGTTTTCCTTTAAGGAATTAAAACAAACTAAAAGACTGGAGGGATGCTTCAAAGAATGTATGCTTTAATTGAAGGCAGTGCTTTTTAGAAAGCGGTAAGACCTACATTCAACATTCTTAAGATATACCTTGTAATACATTGTATTCAGTCTAATTTGTATAGAAGATACCCACATGCCATGGGTACAATGATGGGTACAAATATCAAGACTTTAAAACTAATACATTCTCATTTAGCCCTTTCAGTGCTATAATTGAACTATTTCTCAAAAACTTGTTAGTCAAGAGTTTTCTTTCTAATTGATCCTGGAACATTTTAACTAACACTAATATTAGACCAAAAATCACTGCAGAGACTTAAAGAAAGCATGGTCAAAACTTATGGATATCTCTACCTAAACAAAGAGGAGAATTAACTTCCATGAAAAATCCGATAGCATTCACTGCAGACAGTCACTTTTTGATTTCCCAGCAGAAAGAATTTATTTATTTATTTATTTATGTGTGAAAGGGAAAGTAGTTTAATAGTCATAGAAATATATTCCCCAAAATCTTCTGTTAAAATAATTTCTGTATAATATTAATATGCAAGTCCTAATTTTCAAATTTTTTTAATACACCTGATAAAATGGATTTTGTGAGTTCCTTTTAGATGCATTATTTTGTAAGAAATGATGTGTTTACAGTCCAAGAAAGAATAAAAAAAGTAAGCCTTAGCATATTTGAAATAATCTCCTAAAATTTTATATTAAATGCCATCTTTCTATCCATGACAACAGTCAATGCATTTGTAAATAAAAAAAAAAAAAAAAAAAGAAAAGGGAAGAAAAGAAAAGGGACGAAAAGGGAAGAAGAAAAGAAAAGAAATATCTGAGGGGTAGGTGTCAAATGGAAGGATCCAATCTCTTTTCTGTAGTGGCCAGTAATAGGACAAGGAATAATGGGTATGAACTTGAGCATAGAAGTTTCACCTCAACACGAGGAGAAACATCTTTACTGTGAGGGTGACAGAGCACTGGAACAGGCTGCCCAGGGAGGTTGTGGAGTCTCCTTCTCTGGAGCTTTGTCAGGGGGATTGGATTTAATGATCTCTAGAGGTTCCTTCCAATCCCTAGCATTCTACGATTCAATGATTCTCAAAGCCTTTCTGTCACTAAGCCTCCATGTATCCTAGTTATATCATCAGAATAAGCACTGTCTTATATACCATTCTGGAGAATTTTTGGTGAAGGTCCAGTCCTGTTTTACAGAGAACAATTCATCTGTCCAGGTTTAAAAACTGTAAGCATCCTCTTCAAACTATTATCCTGAAGGCAATAGCTTTGCTTATCAATCTATCAATTTTGGCTTAATTTTAGCAGAGATTCCATTAGCAAGTGTTATTTCCTGCACTTCTAGGTCCTAGAACACAGGAGTAGGGTTTTTCCTAGCTTGACATGTAAATTGCAGAGTGAAGAAATTACTACTGTACTGCATTTACTACCCACATTATTGGCCAATTTGTCACTTGCTACTGAAACCACTTGTTTGCTTTGCCAGACCAAAAAAGCATCCCACAACAGGAGTGATGAGAGAAGGTAAGCTATGACAGATTAGTTTGTGATGTGCCTCTACCTCATCAGATTATGAAATAAGGAAGGAACAGGAAGAAAAGAATATTAAATCGTTGATGTATTAACAAGTTAATTATCTTACATCCTACCAGCACGTGTGTCCCTTTAGCAGTGGTGCCACAGGAGTCAAAGCCATTTGGATGGTTAAGCATTTTTCCCTCAGTGAAAAACTGAATTGTGATTATTAGTTTCAGAAAGGTAATTTACCACTCATTACTTTCGACCAAAATGGCTACTCTGTGAGCTAAAATAAAAAGAGATCTCATGTGTCAACTCAGCAGTTGATGAGACACTTTTAAAAATCCCTCCAAGCAGCCCAGTAGCAGCAATGCTAAACCTCAGTTATGTCTCTGGCATCTCATACTAACAGAGCTTGTTTCTATGAAGGCCATTCACTCACTTGTTTTATCTGGCACTGCTCCCTGCACAAAAATCAATCTCCAATTTCTTTTAATGTTTAGCACTAAATCCAGAAAGCAAAACAAAGCATATGAGTCTTGCATTTATTATAGCAGCCTCTTGTGTTTGGCTTCAGGGCAGCCTTCTAATCAAGGGAATGAATAAACAGTCATTGACTCACTTTCAGGGAACAGGGGAGACAGCTCAATCTTCCTGCAGGCCAGCATAGAGAAGGGGCCTCTAAATCATAAATCAAAAACTATCAGCCCATTAATTTAGCCTGGCAATTATTAAGATGTTAAAGCATTTGTACTACTGTGTTTATTGATGGAGGCTGAGAGACAAATACAAACTTCCTTAAATCTCTGTCTTCATGGAAAATGGCAGTATCTTAACAAGCAGTATAACATTTTCAAGGACACAATTTCAAGAAAATAAACATTTTTTAATTATTTTTTTTAATTTATTTTTATTTAGTTTTCTTATTGGCCTCTCTCCATCTAAAAGCTGTAGCAGTACAAACTTGTACATGAACCTATGCATATGTATTTTTTGGAACATAAATAGCAATAAATAGTCATATATATCCTTAATAAGACAAAATGACATTTCATACCTACCATTTTCTGTGGAGCAGATTCACTGGATAGTTACAGATTTATATTTTCTCTTATTCCTACTTTGGTTGGATGAATCTTAACTACTGTGACAATTTCAAAAGGAGTGGAAATTCCGCACAGCCTTTCCTTTAGGCTGCTCCAAGGAGATGTGAGTATGAACATGGAAGTCTCAGAATCTGAGGGGGAAAAATGTAACAATTTTAAATCTATTTACTATCATTCAATATCACAGTTTTCAAGGCCTGCTTCCTTTGTTTTTTGCTGTTTTGTTTTTTTTTTTTTTTTTTTGCGTTTGAGTTTGGAAATTTCTAAAATTTTCTAAAACTTTAAATTATTAATTTTAGAAATTTCACATGAAGTTAAAAGTCTTTTAAAAACCTTGAAATATAATGTCCTTTTGTAATATGGCCTGCAATGGCACAGATTCATTTATATGGATCTGTTCCCAACAAAATCACAATAGTTGTTCCACAATTGTGAGAATTTTCATTAGGATATCAGTGTATCAGACAGCCTGCTGCTACAAATAGTTTCTTAAAAACTGTAGTTGATAAAAATATTCACATTATCATCTCTTTTATCTGAAAAATTATGTTTAAACCATGCAGAAAATAGAAAGCTGAAAAGCTGAATGTCACAGAGAATAATGGAATTTCAGTATTCACAGGGATTTCATTAGGCTAAACAGCTAATGAAGCACTCTGTTGTAGCCAACAGCAAGTTTTGAGTTACTTGCCTAAAGAAGACAATGCTTCAAAATCTTTTCAGTCTGTAGTTTTCTATATAGTATTTTCAGTATTTATCTGGCTGAATTTGATGATCTTGAAAAATTACAACACATTTATTCTTCAAAAAATCCCAGAAGCTATAAGCAATAATATTTCTGAAAATTTATCAACATTTCCTGTATTTTAAATGATATGAAAAAAGTGAATCAAAACAAGATAATTAAAAAGGGAGGAAAAAAAAATGATGGAACACACCTGCTTAACATAATTTATAGTTCAACTCTCTTAGCTGCACCAATCATTTAAAACATTAATTTGTCTTTTGAAGGATTAATGTATTTAATTAAGTTTATGAAGTAATTCCTTAAAGGCTAAGTCTGTATCTGACAGAATAATGAATTCTTTGGAAATAAAACCAAAACATAGCCTCACCCTAAACTGGCTTTTGTGGATTTTTCACACAATAAAACCTTCTGAGTTAGTTTCAGTGTAACAGGTGATTCCCTCCATTATATTTGTTCTTTGTTTTATGTTGAGATTGTGTATATAAAGAAAATACTCAAGCTCCAATAATGTTCTCTGTAATTAGCAGAGTCCTCTCTAACTCCCCAAATCAGAAAAAAATATAGTTAACTGCAAATGATAAAAATGTAACATCATATATTTTTGGATCTTTCCCTGGCTTCTTGACTGCCCTTTTCTTTGCACAAGTACTGGTGACAATTCTTTCATGTATACTGGTATAGAAGTCCTGAAGGATTCTCAACCTCCGTACTTGTGGGGGGAATGAGGAAGTACTGTCATTGGCGCTTCCAAATGCTGAAAACAGTTTGACCCTTATACATTTTGACTGTGTCTCTGCTTTGATTGACCTTAGTATTATAAAACTCTAATTTGTAACAATCTCCTAAGTACAAGCCTCTTGAAAGTTCAGGCCTGAAGACATTCTTTGATAGTCACACACTATTTGTGCAATGCTTTTTAACATGTACCTCAGGCAACTAAATTCACTGGCAACTGTCCCACTATACTTAATCTGTTTCCCAAAGAAGTAAATTCACAAAACGTTAGAGAACCAGATCTTCTGGTATAACATATTTCTGACTTTTGATTTTGGATACGTATTAACAGTATAGAGAGGGGAAAGTTAGTTTATGAGGCTTGTGATGTAAAAGCAATCTCAAAATAAGTCTTAATTTTCTGATTATGAAAATAGTTGAAGGGAATTGAATTACTACATGTTACTAAGTTAATATCCCTCTTTTGAGGTGTAGTTATTGCATTAGCTACCCCCTCCCAGAGCTGGAACATAAAACAATACTCATAACTAAAGAGTATTGCCTATTTCATTTGTTAATTTTTACTTTGTAATGCTTATAAAAAAACCCTGTTTCCTTTTGTTCCAAGAGCATTTGGTTCCTTGATTCTGTTGTTGCTTGACCTTGATATGTTTTGTCTTTTATCAGGGAAGGAAGGTGCATACTACTACAGACAACTTTTTCTTTTTCCATTCTTTTTCTCTTGACCTGACTATAAACATGTATTCAAATGATCTTTCTGTCACTTTTTTTTTTTTCTGTTAAAATTGAAAAAACAGGGCAAGAACTGGGCATTTTCTTCAGTATTTTTTAGAAATTAGGGGGTTTTGTTCTGACAGAAGGGAATTAAGATTCAGATTGTTGAGAGTTTTCTTTTGTTTATTTTTCAGGAAACATGATGTTTTCTTTCAGAAAGTCATGAATGTTCTTTTAAAAGTCTGCCAGTCCCCAAGACAAAATGGATGATGTCTCATCGAAAAAAACATCCAGTTGTTTTGCTGCTTTGGTAAGAAAATTAGCTGAGATACTGGCAATATACTTTAGCTTGAGATTATTCCTTTGATTCTGAAGCTTTAGCTGCTGGAGTCAGAGTTTGGTTTTGATTGTTATCTTTACTAAATTATATAAAGAAAAAATGGTAATCAATACAAGTAATTGGTTATATGAGATGTGCATAAAGACATATCAGCCAAAGTCCGGTAAAATCCTCTGTAGTGTTTACTAGTATACTGGTATGATTTCACAGTAGCACATGGAAGCTGAAGACTTCATTTTCCTTAGGATCTGAAAAACCTCCTAAGTAAGGAAAAAAGATTAAAAAGAAAAAGATAAATTCTAACACATTTACTCTTTTAAATAATACTTTTTTAGAAACTAAGCTGTTTTCCCTCTCTTTAGTAATGTCATTAGGAAGATAAGCATCTCGTCTACATTTCCTTCAGTATGTTTATGTATCTGTGTCCCTATTCATTGATCCTCTCATTTATCTTATCTCTTGATAATTTGATCTTTTTATCTTTCAGAGATATTCACTGTTACAGGAGCAGTATACAAAAAAAACCCTAAAGACTCTCTTCTATGTTATTTTTTTAACACATGCTGTTATTTTGAAAGTAGATATATTGTTCTCTGCTTTGAATATTTGTTCCCTCAAGATTAGCAGGCATACAGTTCCCTATGCAAATATTTGTTCTGAACCCAGAAAGTTTCTATCCAAAAAGTGGTAATGAAGAGGCTATGCTGAACATGAAATAACACATTTAACTTTTAGTTAAAACACTATCTAGGCTGGTAACAGTCTCGAGTAGGTGCATACATATATGCCAGTTTATGTCTTTCCTTCTGATCCTTCAGAGTTGCAACACAACGGCAAAATACCTTTCCAAGGCCTTTAAAGTCAAGGATTGAATTTATTTTTTTTTTTTTTTCCACTTTATAGCAGTAGCACATGTTAATCACCATCATCATCACTGGATATTTTCCATGCACCAGAAGGTTATTTAGATGTCTCCAAATGTAGCTGAGAATACAGACAAAAAAACCTCTCATTTTGTATTTATTATTGGAATATATCTAATCCCAAATATAATACAAATGCTTGCTTTTTGGACAATCCTAAACCACCTTTAAAATCAAAACTTTTTGCATGTCATATTACTACAAGACTCATGTGAAAGTGTAATTTGTCCTCACAAATACTTTTGTATGCATAACTTGATTATGAAGAACAGTATCTGCAGTTTGAAAAGGTAAACTCAAGATAAGAATTATATTGATCTTCATACCTATGTCTGTTGTTTCAGGGGTTTTTTTTCTCTATCATTTGCAAGTGAGATGTCACATTGAAAAATATGTTTCCATAACCATACTTAGTCTAGTCATGTGAGACAGTAATATGTATGTAGAATTGAAGATGCAGGTGTCAAGAACATATTTTAACTACAATGACTTGGAAAATCATACATTGCAGAAGCTACAATGAGGGTAGTGAGTATCCCCATATGTTTTACAAAACTTAAATTAACGTAAATTCCAGGTGAGTGCCGGTAAAATGTTGTTATGTTGGGAAGTGATTCTGTTGCTTAAACATTTGCATATGTGTCTGTTTTATCTAGCATGGAAGTGTCAGATATATCATTGGAATCCTGCACATTCTGAAATAGCAGACGGAGGCCATCATACCTACAGGCATCTGAAAAGGCACTAGATATAAGAGTTCAGGACCCTGGCTGTTCTGTGTGGCTTTTGTAGACACAAACAGGCAAAATGTTGAATTTACAGAAAGTATGTGATAAAGCTGCAATTATACTAACATTCTGGACTATACCTCTCATAATCAAAGTATTTAAGCTATAAATTTAAACTCAAAACCAGGCCATGAAGTTTCTTGATTTCTGAAATAAAATTTACAAGCCCTGGATGTTAATATTAAATCCTTTAACAAATCAAGCAAAAACTTTTGTGTTCTTCTATCCCCCTTAATGATGTCAATAATAGATATGTTGTTTCATTCATAAGCATCTGTAAACAGTAGATCAATTAATTAGATTTTGTTAGCTAACATATTACATTTTTTCTTGCTACCACAAGTGTACATGATAATTTTTGTTTAGAAAGTCATATGTAAAATAAGAATATAATATATTAATGGTTTCCAAAGCAATTTACATTTTCAGAAGCCTATTTGGAAGTGAGCAACCATCTGGAGACCTCAGAAGCTTAAAACACAGGATACTTTTACTGTGTTTTGTAGAATATGGTGATTTATTCAGTCTTTTGCATAAGAAATTGCATATTACATGAATACTACATGAAATTCAGTATAACAAATCACACAATGGTAGAGGTTGGAAGGGACCTTTGGAGATCATCTAGTCCAACCCCTGGCTGATAGCAGATGATTAGTAAGAACTTACTGGAAAAAAAAAAATTTACATGTGAACTCTTTCTTTGGAGTTTTTTGGAAATCTTGGAAAGATTAGATACACATTAGAATATCAAATATTACCTTTACTGGCAAGATTAACTCTTAAATTCACAGCCCCAGTTGACTGAGATAGCATCACTCATTCTAAACATATTTCTTTTTGTTCCTGTCCTGGTTTGAGTTAGAACAGAACTAATTCTTTTCAGTGATTCTACTTTTTAGTTAAGTCTCTTCTAACTGCACTTCCTTAAGTTAATGGCATATTTCTGCAGAGAGTGAAAACACTTGATGTTTAGAATTACTACAAAGGGTTGGTGTGCAGACCAAGGCCACAGGTAAATCTTGTACTATGTTGAGGGGTGCAGAAAGTAAAGGGCCACATTTGAGGAGAGGACAGGACAGGACAGGTGATCCTAAACTGACCAATGGAGTATCCATCCATATACCTCATATTCAGTATAAAGCTGAGGGATCATAAGGGCCAAGTTCTCTTCTTCAGTGGTCTACATCTGAGGATGACTCTGTCTGTTTTGTTTTTGATCCTGATCCATGCGTTCCTAAATCTGGTTCCAGAATCCAGCTCCTAAATCTGGTTTCCATCTGCTCCTGAGTCCAGTCTGGGACTTCCCTAGTGCTTGCTCCACAGTATTGGTGGTAACAGTATTGGTGATGACAGTGACATAATTGCCATCAGAGGGGTTGGGTTCAATACTGGGTTTGTATATATTTGTATGTATTTCATTTTATTATTATTACTTTCATTAAAGCTGGTTTAGTTTTCTAACCCATAAGTCTCTCTCCCTTATTCCCTTTCTCTTCCCCTTTAGGGAGAAGGATTAAAAGAGAGTATCTGTTATAGGTCTAGCAGATGACCCTGACACTAAACCTTGACAATCCCTTTTGTTTGATGTGTTAATGTTACACTAGTGAAGACTGAGACAAACACATCCTATTGCAAAAGCTGGGAGAGACATGGTTGGGATACTAAAGCTCCCATTTACTTTTTCTTTAGTTGAAGCATAGGAAGAGATGTAAGATGAAATCACCTGAATATACATCTTGTAGTGTGAACTCTGGCAGCACTGGGTCTGATGAGCCAATTGCATTCAGATCATTAACATTTCAGAAGTGTTGGAATGAGGGTTTAAAATTGTATCACTGTCTGTTTTGTTATGTTGATTTGACTGGTCTTTTTCATAATGAGACTCTCTAATGTTTCTTCTTTGGAAAGTTTGCATTTAGTTGGCCTCTCTCTCTTAGCTGACTTCTCCATGTCATTACTTATGAGTTCCTAAAAAGTTGCCAAAGATTTCTGAAGTTTACAGTCTTTTTTTTTTGAAGACTATATTTAATTCAAGACAATCCACTGTAATTATTCCATTGTGCTAATCATAAATGATAAATTTTTTGACAAAAAGTGTCACAGTCAGGGGGATCCTGCTAACATTCCAGCTTTATTAATTCTATAATATCAGTAATGTTATACCCTTATAAGCAACAGAATGTCACATTCTCTGTTTAGAATTTGAAACATGAGTTAAATCTCATCCCAGAAATTGTGGCCATTTCAAGGCTAAGTCCAGTTATCTGTCTTTTACAGTAGAAAGATAGCCTTTCTATTGGTTAA
Organism: Megaceryle torquata; assembly: GCA_024611175.1. NCBI lineage: Eukaryota > Metazoa > Chordata > Aves > Coraciiformes > Cerylidae > Megaceryle > Megaceryle torquata. Next base: position 4,388 of record JANIJG010021389.1, on the reverse strand, counting down.
TCTGTGCAGTGAGATTGTTAATCCCTGTTGAATCCCTGTTATATG
>JANIJG010021388.1:0-12685 GCA_024611175.1 Megaceryle torquata | reverse complement strand
TGGCCTCAAGTTGTGGCAGGGAAGGTTTAGGTTGGAGCTGAGGAACAATTTCTTCCTAGAGAGGGCTGTCCAGGGCTGTCCCAGACTGCCCAGGGCAGTGGTGGAGTTCCCATGATCCCTGGAGGGGTTTCAAAGCTATGGAGCTGTGGTGCTGAGGGACACGGGTTAGTGGGGCCCTGGCAGTGCTGGGTTAACGGTTGGACTCCATAATCTTAAAGGTGTCTTCCAACCTAAAAAATTCTGTGAATCTGTGACTCTTAGACAGCAGGGTCTTGTGGCTGTCATGACAAGTATTTTCACCCTTCCACCTTCAGCGGCATCTGTTAAAAAAAAAATGAACACAAAATGTCAGTATTTAAATTTCAATCTTTTGTCCTTTGTCTGCTCTTACTTTCAACTGATTGCAACTGTGTCTGAAAATCAAGGATGCAGACACAACCAGGAGTTTTGTTCTGAGGAAAAGGTAGGATAAGGAGAACGTGTCTGGGTGCTGAATCTCCTCACGCCTGCTGCCATCGTGCTCGTCCCTCCCAAAGGCCTCTCTAGCCTTCCCTTGACAGACTGCCAGCAGTGTATGTAGTTTTTTAAAAGCTGAAATGTGAAATTCACCTTCTCATTTGTAGAGTTAGTTGTACACATACTATCCGTAAGCACAAAAATGTGTCCAAGTGCTCCACTGAGCATCCCTCATGGCAACCAGAACACCTGTTGTGGTAACATTGTCATGCTTGGTGACTTCTCCACAACTCAACTTTCCCTTTGTGGTTTCTCTGTCTCTTGCTGTCACTTTAAGCTGCCAGTAGATGTAGAAGTTATAATCCAGTATGCTTGGAAACATCATGAGTTTCAGTGAATCTATGGAGTTGAAATACCACTAGTTTTAACTCATTACTTGTCATCAGACTAATGCACTACTACAAGAGAAACTTACTGAGAATTAATTTTAAAGCAGCATTTTAAAAATGGACCTTAATATTCACAATATTTAATGCAGTCTACCTCCTCTTCATAGCTGGACATCTTTAACATGTTTATTTTCTTCTTCATGCCTTTTTTTCACATCTAGATAATATAACTGCCTATGTTTGGAGCTTTAATGTATCTGTTATCTTATTCCTTTCTGCCAGGCTCACATCTTGCTTTTTATCCTGCTTTCAAGTCAGTTTGCTATTTCTTTTTTTCTTACTATTTTATTTCCAGTTAATCAAGTACTCAAGCTTAGCTTTTGATTTCTTGTCTTTAAATGATTTATTTAGGTCTGTCTGCTTATTTTCAAACAGTTTTCCGTGCTGCTGAGTTACATGGAAATTTATAATGTGATTTTGTTTTCTCCAAGCAGAACTAAATTCTGTTAAAAATAATAAGTAGGAAAATATTTGCATCAACCAGCTTCTCACTGGTATTTAATTAAAAGACCATTGCTTCCATTTTGGGGGGAAACTGAAAAGATCTTAAGTATGCATTTCATTGCTCCAAATTATAATTCTCTCCAGGATTCCTTCTCAGTTTAAACCAGTGTGTGAGAAGGGTCTGTTTAGGTCTCTCCTGGGCCTGCTTAGCCTGGAGAAGAGAAAACTCAAAGATCTGCTCAATGCTGATCAAGAGCTAAAAGGCCCCCAGGGGGCAAGAGGATGGGGTCAGACTCTTGTCCAGTGGTGTCCAGCCACAGGATGGGGACCACTGGGCACAAACAGGAACCTAGGAAGTTCCATCTGAGCAGGAGGAGCAAGTTGTTTGGCGTGAGAGTGTCAGAGCCTGTGCCAGGCTGGCCAGAGAGGTTGTGGAGTCTCCTTGTCTGGAGAGATTCCAAAGGCGCCTGGACCCTGCGCTGCTGGGCCCCCTGCTCTGGGTGCCCCTGCTGGATGGAGCAGGGGGGTGGCACCAGAGCATCTCCAGCTATTTCTTCCCACCCCCACCATGCTGGGATTCTGGGATTTCTGGACGTATTCCCTTAAAAAAAAAGATGTGTTTATCACATTTTGCTTTATCTGCTGACCCCTGGGTCCTACAGTCTGGAGGTGGAGATTGACGTAACAGTGAAGGTGGTGAGGTGTGACTGCAAATGTAGTTTTGTGACCTGTTTTTCTTTGATATCCTTGGTGAAGTATTTTAGTTGGAAACAACCTCCTTTCATCAGCAGTTAGATTTGCAGACATGCTGGTGTCCTTTAATGGTTTTACCTTGAACCTCTTCACTGTTGGCTCTTTATAAATACCCAAAATTAGTTCCAGAGAGAAAGGAAAAAAAAAATAAACTGGAGGATGAAGAAGCCATGAGTGACAGTTTGTTTGGACAAAAGTTCAGAAGCTGCAAAATGTATTCAAAGGAAGTTTAGGGTCCTTGAATTTTTGGGTGGGTTTTTTTTTGTCCTTCTTTCTGTTTCTTCTGCTGTGTTTGAACTCAAGTCAGTGTGTCTGAAGTTTAAAATAGGAAAGTTTAAAATCCTTAGGTCAGAGGTAGTTTCAGGTATGCAGAGGTGGCTGGTAGAAATGGGAGAATGGAGATGATTTTAGCCATGTACCAAATTTATAGCATGTGGAAGAACCTAACATAGGCATTAAAAATGGCTTACTAGTGAAAATTATCTTTGCTGTTAAAATTACTTTCATCTTTGTTAGACATTAATTTTTATAGGTCATCTATGTATGCACGTATCAAAAATAAACATTTAAAAATCTGCAGTACTTTCAGTAACTCCAAATGGCTGGGTCAGGTAGAGGCAGAGGACGTGCTGTGTTTACCTTCAACATCGAGGCCATCGGCTTTGCTAAAGGTGCAGCGCTACCTGATGTGATGTGCAAGCCTCCTCCACCGTTCCCTGTAAGTATAGCATGGATCTCAGGGCACACTCTCTATGTTCAGGTAACCTGCTTGCACTCTCGTGGTTAGATGATGTAATTAAATTTATGAACAACTCTAAACACTTAGGTCAGTTTTGAAATATTTAATGTAAACCATTTTTTAAAAATTATTATTGCTTCCTGTGCTTTTGCTGACTGATGTTTCCCATATTTAACTTGACTGCTTGCAAGATGTTTGTTCATTAAAGTCCTCGTTATAATTTAGTTTTCTGCACATTACAGTACTGGAGACACTGGATATATATGAACTTGTCTGAAATTAAGTTATGGTGGTCTTTGAAGATGTGAATGGATTTGCTGATTCTAGAAATTTACTGTTGATGCAAACATAAAAAAATTTGGATGGTTGTCTTGTACCTCAGTGGCCAGCATTTGGAATTAATTTGAAAATAACTGAGAGATATTTTGTATAATTAAGAAAACTTAGTTGAGATTTGGCATTTGGGGCATATGGAAAGAGCCTTTTCTGACTGCATTTTGTTATTCATGGGAGCTTGGACAATTTTGAGGCAGAAAAATAGTCTTACAATGTTGAAGTTTTATTAAGAGAGCTTCCCAATTATGTCAGGATTTGATCAAAGTGCATGAAATTGTTTTCAGTCTCGTGGTATGATACAGAACTTGCAAGCTTGACATATAATTGGTGCCATGCTGAAGTACCTATGAGTAGTTCCTCACCCAACGTTCCAACTTCCTGAACCAGGTGTTACATATACTCTTAATCCACCTTTACAATTAAGTTGTGTGATTTTACAGATACTGATCCATTTGAAACTGTTCCTGGTGTGAATTTTACAGCCTGCTTGAGAACACAAGGGAACAGAATTCTGAATGAACTGTGGCTGCTGCAATCACCAGTGGATCAGCCTTGCAGGAGACTTACTAGCCCCAGTAAATCTAATGTATATCATGGGGAACTTAAAGATGCTTTCCTCCTTCAGTGAACAAAGTTTCAGAACTAAGATAAATTTGTCAGGTGAAATCTAGAACCATTAAAAAAAAATCAAAGTTTACTGTATGACAGAACTAGTTTTAAAAATAAAATTCAGGAATTAGATTTAATGATTGAGCAGTGACCAAAAGTATATTACAGCTGTTGACTGACTTACAGTGAAATTATTTCAAGCAGTGAATTGTTGCTATTGCACACTTCTAGTAGACATTCTCTTCTTACAAATTTCCTGTAAATACAATTAGAAACCCAGTTACAGAGCATCAGCTTGCCATTAGCAACATTAATGTTTTAAAATGTTGGCCAGCTAGCCAACACATCTGGAAGCAGTAAACTCCTTTCATGGTCCAGCTTGGAACTTGCCATAGCACTTTGTGCTTTGCAACCTACCCCTCATGTATTGAATGTGCACGATCTGTTGTGTGAGAGAAACAACATCCATCCAGTAATTCTGTTTCTGGCTCTAGTTTCTGATAATTTTAAAAACTATTTGCTTATTTATCTTTCCAAATTTCAAGATTCATAGTTTAAAAAAAAAAAAATAAATCCAAACCTTAACAATTAATTTAACTTCAGTGACAGAAGCCAGATTGTGTGAGGGTCTGTGTGCTACCTGCCTGTACGACAACACAACTTGTTTGCATGACAATAGTCATGGAAAGAGCATCCACATTACTCAGAGTAATCATACTTAATGTAGTTACAACACTTGTTCTAGGAGAAGTGAAGGCCAGTGCTATTCTTACTGGCAAGAGCAGCAATAGTTTCTGATTAAGTTAGACCAGGTGAAAAACAGCTTTTGCCAATTAAGAGCTTAGCGTGACATTGACTATTTCACAGCTGTAATGTTTGTTATTTCTTCTTTTCTTGATATGTTTCTGCATAATTAGAGCAAAGTGATAGAAGGTATAAATTTATTTGTAAACATAGTTATGCATTTCAGAAAGTATACTTGCAAAGTAGCATAATGCATAGTTAGCTGTGTTTATTGTAAGTTTTGTTAGTGTTCCTGTATATTTGATGGATATTAAGACCTTATAAATAATAAACATAATTTGTACAGAGTACAGATAATAAGCCAGTGCCTCTGAAAACAGGAGAAGATGAAGATTACATGTTGGCCTTAAAACAAGATCTTAGAGGAACTATGAAAAAAATGCCATATTTTTTGGCAGTGGAAGAAGATCACGAAGGTTTGTTTGTGTGCTTTTTATTTTTACTTATACCTTCAGCAGTTATTATTCTGCGAAGGATGATGCAGTGAAATGCATGTGTTAAGGATATGTTTTTTACTGATAATGAGGAATAAAAATTGGCGCTTAACAGGGGATTTTTCTGCTTTTACACTTAATTGAATTTGTAGGTCACACCTGCAAGTGCTGTAATGGGAAAGCACACTTTGTGACAACAAGAGGTATTAAAAATCTATTTCATTTGATGTACAGAAAGAAACATTTAGACCAACTATATGCAGTTTTATTAATTACATGCTGATGAAGTGAATTAGGATTTCTACATGTTAGAAAAATGTAGACATTTTGCATTGGAGCACAGACATCTCTAGTAGATACTAACGTTGAAATTCAGCTTCCATTTTAATTGCGTAAAGGCATAATTAAAACAACCGATGTTACATTTAATAGCTGGATGTTTTAAAAGGTACTGATGTGGGGGTTTTTGCCTAAGACTGTTCAGGAAAGATCAGTAAGTATCGCTGATAAGTCACCCAGAATATGAAGATTGAGATGAGGATAAGTGATGTGCTGAGGTCTGCATCAGAAGCAGAGCTGGATTAGAAGCCTAAAATTGATCTTAACTCTGCTTGATCTAAGAATCTTGATCTTTTGCTCATATGCAATTAAAAATTAACTGCTTTGTTATTGTTCCATAACAAGAAATGTTCTGCTGTAACTGACATTCAGTCATACATTATTAACACTGTTAAAATCCAAGCTTCTCTTGGATTTTTCCTTTGTCAGAAAACCAAGCTAGTGTGAGGGAGGGAAAGGGGATCGGGATAGGAAGGAAGACTTTAATACCTGTCTGGTGGGATATTGCAAATCTAGCAGTCACAAGAGGTTGTTACTGTGAGGTGTGCTTTTTTGTCTGGTTCTGTCATTGTCCTGAGTGCTTGTTCTGAATGTATAAATGGCAAGTGTTGTTACAGTAAAATAGGAAATACAACATATTAGGAAATGGTGCATGTGTCGTACCCTGTGTCCACTCAGGACGATAGGCAGTCACTAAACAGCTTTATAGAAATGAATAAGAACTGCAGGGTGGCCAACCACAGGGTAGTCTTTTCCTTGCTATCTTGTGCTAACATGGGAATTTAATTTCCACCCCAAAACCATCAAGAATACTTTCTGATTGGATATTTGTGATGCCAGTACGATACAGGTACATAGTCTATTGCCCTCTGAATTTTTTGTGATTTTTGTTCCTCATGCAGTGGTGAATTCTAGAGGTTTTTGAAACTGTGTGCAACTTTGGTTTTTTGGTGGTTTTGTTTGTTTGGTTGGTTGGTTTGGTTTGTTTGTTTGTTTCTTGTTTGTTTGGTTTTGTTTGTTATTTTAATTGGACTCTGAACATAACACTGGTTAACATGCCTTATTGATTGTCCACTTGTACTAAAGTGGTGTTTAAAAGGGAGCCCACTCTGCGATGTGAGCAGTGAGCACACTGCTGACCAGATGTGGTGGCTCACAAAAGGCAGAGTATTTCCTCTGACCTGCATCTGGAGCCCAGCGGGACACAACTGTAGTGCAGCACAAGAATGACCCAGGGTGGACTCTGACTTTGCACCCAGGTATAACCTTGGTTATGAGGCAAGGAGATCATCTTCATTTCTAAATGCCTTTATGGTGGTAGAATTCCAAATTCCTCTTTTATCACATCTCCTCTTTCATCTTCCTAGTAAACAAATTTCAACCTCTTTGGATTCTCATCTCACCAGAGGCTTGCCATGCTCTTGATCTTTGCCAGGCTTCAGGTTTTCTATTTCCATTTGAGGCACAGAAAAAGGAAGGTGCTGTGCCTAAGAGGTGTATTTCCAAGCAGGCAGACACTTTATGAGAACACGTTACTTCTCCTTTCCAGCTTTGCCTCATCTTACTGTTCTTACTGTTCATCTCAAAATCATCTTTGTTTCTGCAGCCTGAGATGGAGTGCTCAATGTTGCTGAGTGTGCTCCTCAGTAGAACTGCCAGCCTTGAGGACTTGTTTTTCTACAAAAGCTGGCAGTTACAGGGAAAGCAGGCATACAGCTACTTGATAGACTCAAATAACCCTTCATAAGCTCTCATCACCTCCTCAAGGCAAAGTTGGTAAGTTAAGGAACCTTTAGTTGTACAGAAATGCCTCGTCTGAGGGCTGAATGTAATTACCTCAGTGGTGGTCTGCAGCTTAAAAAGCTTGCTTTCGTGTCAGTCACAGTATGCAGTTGTCTCTGGGACTGCATTATGTGGCAAAAGTGGCCTAGCTTTAAAAAAATTGCTTTCTTCCCCCAGGGTGGATTATTTGTAGCTGATCTTCTCTGTTACCTGGTTTACAATGCTTTGCTCCCTTGTATTTCATCAAAACATCTGGTAGGACTGAGAAAGAAGTAGGAAGGGGACTATGGGCAGAAACTTCTTAAACTGGCTTTGCTACAAGAGCAAATGGATTGTTTAGAACCCTCAGCACAACATCTGTGAGCCAAATGGTCCTTTCACGTGTGAGAAGGGAAAAACCTTAATTGCTTAGGACTTTCTTTCATTATTCAGGTAGTAAACAAAAAGCCTGTCTCATTACCTGGCAATTTTGATGTGTTCGTGTGCCGCATAGAATAGATGTTCATCATTCATTTCAGCACTCATTTTGCGTGAGTAGCAGGCATATTCTATACTCAGTTCTTAATTTTCCTCATATCACAAGCTATAAATCATACATATTTTCCCTGTTGATATATCTGCTGTGACTAGGTGACTGTCACTTTGGTAGTGGTTTGGAATTAATTCATCAGCTGTGAGTCCATCAGACTTACTTTTTACTGATGGCATCAGCAATTAATTCTTCAATAGAGGCTCAAGCTGAAATCAAAACTACTAGTTTCTTTCCTTCTCTGTGCTGACAGTTTCCTAAAGCATCTGTGAACACCACCTACATTAAATGCCTCTTGAGACACTGTAATTTTTAAATACCAGCACTTCATTGCATATTTTTAAGTAGGTCTTCTGCTTACCCTTGTTATAACTAAGTTTAAAATTGAGCCTCGTTTCTGATGTCTTCCTTCTCCCTTACTTTTATCTGGTAAGTATGATAGAAATCTGTGACTGTGACTGTAGAGGTCACAGTCTGTCTTTGTTACCATTTTTTGTACAATACCCACAGAAATTATCCCTGTTTGGTTAATGAGTTATTAGTGCAATCAGAATCAGTAATTTCACATTGAGTGAATTTCACACTTGGGCATGATACTTTGTTAAGAAAAAAAAAAATGGACTGATGTAAAATTACTTTTTATATTGCTTTTGTCATTAGAGATTGTACTAGAAAGGTTTTTTTGCAGTATAAATGGATGTACTTACCCTGTATAACTACTCTTATTATTTACAATGCATTTTTCAGTCTAGTTCCTGGGCCTGGAAGGAGGTTAAATGGTCTAAAAGTGTTGCTGCTGTTCAGGACACATCTCTGTTCTCTTGCAAAGCTTTGCCATTGCAGAAGTACTTAAAAGTCTTGGGAGCCAACCGTCACCAGTCTGAGCCGTAGCCTTCTGAGACCTGAGAATTTTGGATACTCTTTGTGATTAGCAGTGGTGATAAATGTCACTGACTGGTTTTGTAGCATTGTGAAACTCTTGAAGAGTCTGCATTCATTCAGTGTTTCAACCTAGTTTCCCTGACTATATTTGCCTTTCAAGTTTTCATGAGTTCCAGGGTTAGAAGTATAAATTATAATAATTTTGCATGTTGGTGGGTTTTTGGTTGTGTTTTTTTGTGTGTGTGTATGGGTTGGGTTTTTTTGTTTGTTTTGTTTTTTGTTTTGGTTTTTTTGTTTTGTTTTGTTTTTTGGTTTTGGTTTGGTTTTTGGGTTTTTTTTCTTTTTTTTTCGGGGGGGTAGAGGGAGGGAAGGGTTTTGATTGAAAGGAGGTATCTCAAAAATGCAAAGCAATTTTTTTTTTTTTTTTTTTGGCAGCATATAAAATCCAGGCCTTGCAAGTACTTAGCAAATGATTAGTCCTGGGAATTACCATAAGAACTGCTCACAGCAGTGATATTAAACTGTTTTTTAAGTGTTTGACAACAGCACAAGAAAGCATTCAATGTGGGATTACAAAAAAACTCACTGTATCTTTAGTTACAGGAAAATACCAAGGACACTGTCTGGATTGCTTTTTTAATTGACTGAATTAAATAACTCATTGTATCCTTCTCTGTAGTAATTGAGAGGTACAGTAAAAAGTACCAGGACAGTGAAAAGGAGCATGCAGGATGGACTCCAGGTAATAATTTGAGATGGTTAAAGGCTAATTCTTCATTAACCTGTGAAATGTTCTGCTCTTTTAAATGTTTAATTAATGATTTTTCAAGCAATATAAAAGTATGCAAATCCTTGATCACAGTGAAGTACTGTCTTGCCCAAAATAAAACAGAAAAAGAATAATAATAAAAAAATAATTGATTTTATTTATTTTCTCAGTTGAAACAACTGATTTGCATCAAAAATGCAAGGTTGAGCTCCCCCTCTAGCTTTCCTTCTTCCCTACTCAACATGCAGATACCAGTACTGAACTGGGAGCAAACACTGACGTTACTAAAAATAACCAAACCTGACATTCCCAGTCACAGGCAGCTGGGTTTTACAGCAGTAAAGTTCCATATCTGGATAGCTCAGTACTGCAGACTTAATAAATAAATTGAAGAGCATGTGAACCACTGGAAGAGCTGAACTTTGTCCCTTTGGGGCAGATGCCAGTTGTCATTAAGCGGGTGAAGTGCCAGTCCTCACTGTAATTCCTCCATTTAAAACACAGCTAGAATTCCATAAATCTGTTGTGTGATAAAACATGTAGTTGTGCATGTAAATAGGATCAAGGGGCCCTCACCTTTCCTTGGTGGGCGGCAGGGGGAGGATTTCTGCTGTCAGTCATCATTCATATATATTAAAGCTGTTTTCTGTACAGATTGGAGAAGACTCCCAAGGGAGATGAAGCCAAAAAAAAAGACCAAAAAAGGTATATTATATATTTTTAAGAAGCATTGAGTACACACTGATAGAACACATATTGGAACTGGTTAGGGGGAAAAAATGGTAGAAATGTTAATTAGTCTGAATCATGAGGGCTTTTGGCAGACTTTTTCTAAATAGTTTACTAATCTGCCTGGCTTTTGTGGTTTTTGCTTTGCTTCTGAAGGATGTTTTAATTTCCTGGAACAGATTTATGTTCATTTCCTGGCTTTTATATTGACATACCAAATTAACATACAAGATCTGTAACAGTGAAAGAGTAAAAAAAAAAAAAAAAAATCACAAAAATTTTTTTGTTTGAAAGCTTGTATCTTTAGTCAGAACTCACCCTTCTTCTATTCAACAAATAGCTGGCTGGTCAAATTTCCTTCATATTTTGGGTTTCTCAATTATCTTGTATATGATTTTGTTGACTTTTGCATTTTTTTAAGCTTTTTCTATGTGATTTGATGTAGCTTATTTTCTATTTTCCCTGGTTTTACTTTTCTTGTTTATTTTCAGCTTTCTTCTGCAGAATTGTGAACCAGATCCTTCAACAGCAGTTGGAGCTGGTATTGGTTGTTCTTACAGGAAAAAACTTTTTTTTTTTTAATTTTTAATTATATGGCATCCTACATGTATTTGTTTTTTTCAAAGTGTTTTCTAGTATGCATGGCTGTTACTCTAAGTTATCAGTAGAAGTCTGTTGCTCTGTTGATGTGAAGTTACACTTGGCCTCCTGTATCTAGCTGTCTGTTTTATATTAGTGTTTACTTTCTTGTTTTCTTTGTCCAAGTCCTTCATGTGTCATTTTTCAGTTCAAGGATGAAATAGAAAAAGAAAAAGGAATGCAGTAGTCATGGAGACTGGCTCAGCTGGAAGCTTTGTTCCTTTTAAGAGCGTCATTGAGAAGCATGGTACTAAAGGTAGACTGCAAGATTCAACTGAAAATTAAATACTTAGCAAAATCTCTGAAAGGTGAAACCCGTACATACCTACTTTGGGGTTTCTTTTGTTTTTGTTTTTGTTTTGTTTTTTTTTTCTCAGAAGAAGACACTGCCTTGGCTTTTATGACCCTATACACAAAAATTAGCTTGGCAAGATCTGATGAAATTGTAAATACTGATTTATTATTCCTTGTTACTGTAATCTTGTGGTTATTTTAAAGAGAGAATCACTGCTCACTGTGGGCAATTTTTTCTCTTTCTTCTGTGCCAGTTTCTCTGTTTGCTCTTAAAAGTACATTTTCTTACATAGTTTTGATGGCAAAGACCAGCTGAACATCAGAATTTGATTGGATGAAAAGAAAAAAATGTTCCCCTCAGAGCAAAAGTCATGTTTTGGGGGGAATTCTGATGATGTGGAGGCCATACAAGAGTCCTATGACTCAGGAGGTTTGTAAATAGATGACAGTGACACATTATCCCTTCTGGTACCTATCTTTGTTGACAAACATCTTAGGTGACATCTCATAACAGAGTGAAATAAAGGTGAGGGAGTCAAGAGAACCTGCACTGGAAGTCAAACAGGCCTCCTGCCATTCTACCTGTGTAGGCTTCAGGAGTGGTTTTGAAATCACTACACAGTTACATATACAGGGATGGCTTAATTTTTACACACCTCTCCCTGCCTCTCTGTGGTTTCCCTGAATGTTTTAAACTAAGACTTGACCACCTGCCTGCTCAGTGACAAAACGTGGGGTAGAATTCCACATGGCTTCCACACTAAGCCTGGCTGTGGGCCAGAGTATCCTAGAAAGTGTCTGACAAAAAATAAAAAATATAATAATTTAGAAAGCATTGTCTGTGTTCAGCTCTTGTAGGCCAGCTATATGCGTATATAGTAATGTATATAGCAATCACGTATGCATTTAAGCCCAGCTACTGCAAGAACAGGTATTTGGAAAGATTAGATTCTGTTCCATCTCCTAAATGGGCATAAGGAGCTATTTTGCTTGAAGTTCCCCTAACAATGGGTCATTGTTTCTGTGATAAGCTCCAGGGACATCCAGCATTAAGGAAAGACCTTGCATGTCTGTTTTCATTTCCAGGCCATTTGTTCTATAGGTGTTCTCTAAAAGCCTGCAGGGGTTTGTTCAGGGATGGTAATTGTGAATCACAGTTTCCACTCATTTTCCCTTAAAAGCCTACTTCATTGTGGATGCCTTTGCTTCGATGCTGTTCAAATGTTACTACAGAGCAGCTTAACGACTCAGCTCTGTGCAGTGCTGTTGTCACATAATCCCATCCTAGGCAAAGCACTGAAATGAATTGAATGTTGTTTATGATGAATGCTTTTAACAAAACACAGTTGTCTGCTTAGCAGCTCTCTGTGTTCTGCTTCCTTAAGTATTAGGGCAGATAAAATACATAGCCATGCTGGCTTCTTCCCTGCTCCAGGAAGGATATCCCCTCCATCAGTGCACACTGCTTTTTCTTTCTGAAGCCACTTAGTGCAGACTAGTGTAAGAAAAAGTGCAAGTTACATAAGCCAGCTTGCTTGGAGGTATCTTGTCAATCAGATGCTGTGTAGCTCCACCAGTACAGCACTCTACCCAGGCAGCTTTACCTGGCTGAGAAGAGCTGATCATGTTCTGAGTTTTATGTGGTCATGCTGAATTCAGCAGGAGAGACAAAAGAAAGGTTGTGGAAACAGGATATCT
>JANIJG010021385.1:0-13444 GCA_024611175.1 Megaceryle torquata | reverse complement strand
GGTTGGCTGGGGCTCTGAGCACCCTGCTCTGGTTGCAGATGGCCCTGCTCCCTGCAGGGGGTTGGACCAGATGAGCTGCAGAGGTCCCTTCCCACCCAAACCAGTCTGGGATCCTATGATCTCACCTCCCTCGGGCCAGAAGTCAGGCCTGGAAGAGCAGCAGTGGCCTCAGCTGCTCCTCAGAGCCCTGACACGGCTCTTTCTGTCCTTCCTCCTCCCTGACCGGTCCCACCTCTACCCACAGGCTGGTCAGAAGCGGCTCCTCCTGACGCCTCGGCTGGGCCAGAGCCAGGCGTCCCTGGTGTCACCGGCAGTGCCAGTGTCCCTGGCTCGCCGACGCATCGTGGCGGAGGAGAGAGCTCGTGTCATCCAGGCCTACAGAGACATCCAGAGACGCAAACAGCAGCAGCGGGAGCTGGCGCTGGGGGAGAGTACCCAGGGCAGGCGCAGAGCCCCCCTCTGAGCCCAGCCTGGAGGAGATGGGGCCCCCTGACCCCAGTGAGGGTGCCCGGCCAGTGGGTGGGCAGCACGGGATCCCAGGACCCAAGGGGGATGGTTGTCTTGGTGCTGCTCTTTTGTTACTGAGCCCTGGGGGTCCCCACAGCCCCCCCACCTCAGCTCAGGACACTCCACAGGGCACCCCATGGCACCCGAGCTGGGACCCCTGTGGTGCTGGTAATAAAACCGTGGTTGAGCACCGATGGTGGGAACCTGTCTGTGCCTCCCTGACATGCATGGCAACGGGAGGGGACACTGGGGTGTGCTGGGTGGCGTGCCGGCAGATGGCAGTCCCAGCCCTTGTCACCGTCCCTTGCTGCTGGCTGACTCTGGTTGAGGGCTGGACCCTCCTCGCTCAGCCTCGGGAGAGACCCCTGGGCCTGGCTGTGACCCCTCCAGCTCCCACCACAGCTCCTGGTGAGAGGAGAGTGAGCTGAGCCCTGGGGACACCGAGCATAGCGCAGGACTCACCTGTGCAGTGTCACCTTGTCACTCTCGTCAGCACTCGGGGACGCTGCGGGAGCCCTTAGTCCACAGCCACACTTGCCTCTGCACTTGGCATTGCCACCCATCCTGGCACTGCCCATGTCCCCAGCAACCGTGGTGCCCTCCCTGCTGCCAGGAGATGCCACCACGGCTGCACCCGCACCCACCGGGTGCTGTGGCACCCAGCCCCGCCATGCACCCTACGGTGGCCAGCAGCCCCCCAGCTCCTGGCCCTCGGGGAGGGGCGCACGGTGGGGGCTGCTCCCGTGTCACCGGTGCGGTGGCTTCACCTGCGCAGCACAAAGGCCTCGCTGTTCGGCGGCCTCGTGCCCCAACGGCGGCACAAAGCGGTGCCTGTTGGAGCGGGGCCGGGGCCGGGACTGCGGCCGGCGCTGGCGGCAGCCGGTGGGATCTCGACCTTCCGGAGGGGCTGGGGCCGGGCGTGGGGAGCGGAGCTACAGGCAGCACCGGTGTTCCCTGCCAAAGTTGAGTGGGGACAACCTTTGTGCCTCATTTCTGGGGTGACGCTGCTGCCTTTGGGGCTGTCACCTCCTTCCTCATGGCTGGGGATGCTGCCAGGCTCAGCACTGGTCTCACAGGTGGATGTGTCTTTGGCGGGGGTGTAGGGGAGGGCACACGCTGGGGGCTGTGCCGTGTGGTGCCAGCAGCTGGGAGGAGGGCACACTGCGGTGACGGTGGCCCTGGGGACTTCAAGTGCCTGGTGCTGCTTGGTGATGTCTCCGCTGCCAGGTAAACACGGGTGACGCAGCCCAGCCCTGGGGGGGTTGGGGGGGGGCGAGGCATGGCTGGATCCTGCTGCAAACAGCCAGTTCCCAGCCCCAGCTTTGGGGTCTGTACTGCCTGACAGGTGGGCACGTGCCAGCCAGCAAGGGCACAGCTGGGACATCGCCCATGTCACGCTCTTGTGCATCCCTCCTGCGGGCACCGCGGCGCTTGTGCCACCGGCCCAGCTCCTGCTCAAGGAGACCAGGTCACCCATGGAGCCATTTCAGCCCTTGAATAATTCATGGTGGTACTGGCGGCGGCCGCAGCCTTCCTGCCCGGCAGGAGAAAGCGCTGCGGAGGGGAAAGGCAAGCAGAGCGGGAGAAACCGCCCGCGACCTTGGCACGTCCTTCGTGCCGTGTCACCGCCTGCCAGGCGGCCCATCTGCCCACAGGCTGCCCGGCCCGGGGCTGCTGGTGCTGCCGGCTCCCAGCCCAGCGGCCCCATCTGTGCTCCTGGCCCGGCCACGGTGCGATGGGGAGCAGAGGAGGGAGCTGGAGGACACCGAGGAGCCAGCCCTGGAGCTCCCCTTTGCTCCCTGTTGCACTCCAGCAAGGGGATGTGGGGATGAGCCCTTGGCCGTGGTGGGGTTGAGGGAGCAGCATGGCTGGGTCCTGTTCCCCCATCACAGGCCGGCTGCTACAGCACTGTAGGAAAAAAAACCCACCTTTATTGGGGCTGACCTGAAAAAAATAAGAGGAGGAAGAGGAAACAACGATGGAGAAAGGCACGGGGAGGGCAGGGGACCCAACTCCCTCCCTGCTCCCTGGGATGCAACCCTGAGGCGGGGAAGGCACCGAGAATGCGGCCAGAGCCACGGGAGGCCAGGTCCCCAGCCCCAGCAAGGCACTGATCCCCTCGACCCTGAGCAGCCTCCCCCCTTCCCCAACAATGGGGAAACTGAGGCACAGAGGGAGCCAGATCTAGGGAGAGCTTCATGTCACCTTGTGCCCTGCAGCGGGACGGTGCCAGGTCCAGAGCCCCCAGGTCCCACCAGCTCCCTGGAGGCAGATGGTCCCTGGCCTGGGGGGGGGGTGGGGTGTCCATGTGTCACGGGGTGTCCGTGTGTCACAAAGGGCACAACCTGGGGCAGCCCTGCGGGATCCGGTCCTTGCAGCAGGGACAGTGGCAGGGATGCAGGGTCTGGGCAGAGCTGGAATCTTGCAGTTGCTGTGACCAGACTGGACCGTGTCCGGGTGTCCCCTGCACAGGAACCGGCTCCGGCCGCCGGACAGGGCGGGATGCGCGCGGCGGGGCGGGGACGAGGCCCGGCGAGACCTCTGGAGCGGGACGGTGAGGCCACGGCTGTGCCGGTGCCACAGGACCCGTGCCACGGGGGCTTCACCACCGGTTCCTGCCGTACGGGGACTGCACCTGCGGGCAGAGCGGGGTGGCACGGTGGTGGCAGTGGCACGGGCTGGCAGACCTGGCTCTGGCACCAGTGGGATGCTGGGCAGAGCCATCCCTGCCCCTGCTCTGTCACAGGGACAGACTTTGCCCCCCGGCTGCAGGCTGGAGCTCGGTGCCCGCTCCTCCACCCTCCGCGTTGCACATTAACTCACCTGGCAGCTCCTGGCATCCCGCTGGGTGCCGGCATGCCGGGCCTGCGCCGCGAAGGCGTCCTCGGCTCGCAGCGTGGAGCTGGCGCTGCCGGCAGCCGGGCTGGCGGTGGAGGCGCGGGGCAGGATCATGTCGTAGGGACCTTCGGTCTGTGGGGCAGACACGGGGGGTTGCGGCAGCACCGGGAACAACCCCAGCCCCGTGGGCTCCTGAGAGAGGAAGGGGAGGGGTGACCTGCTCCAGCACCCCCTTATAGGCACACACAGGCCAGTGGACCCCCCCCACAGAGCCTCCTGACACCCTGTCCCCCATCCCGGTGAAATTCCATCCATCAGGCAGCATGCGGCCACCCCTGGAGAGCCCGGTGGCACCACACGGGATCCGCACTTACCGGCCCCTTGTGCATCAGAGCCATCTCCGTGGGCTGGTAGACACTGGTCAGCAGCTGCCCGTTGTAGCCGCTGTAGGGTGACACCGGCTTTTTGGCTGCAAAGAGATGGGGATGGTGAGGGGGGGGCTCACACAACCACCCCTACCCCACCGGGGAGCTGCTCCTCATTAGCAGGACTAATGAGCTGACTCAGCAGCTGGATGCTCTTTGCCTCTCTCCGGGGATGGGAGGGATGTCCCCAGGGCTTGCGTCACCACCCTCCCGGCACAGCCCCGGCCTGGGGTTGTTGTTGCAGGGTCTCTCAGGAGGTGGGTGCTGCTCAGGAGCGCCCGCCCTGCCCTTGGGGCTGCAAACACCTTTGGTGCCAGTCCCCATCGGGGCAGGTGACACCGCCCCGTGTTATTGTAGGGTCTCTCGAGCCGCGCGGCTGCCTGGGGCGGAAAGCCAGGAGCCACGGGCACCTCATGCCGGGGAGGGAGCACCTCCGCCAGGGAGGGAGCACCCCTGCAGCTGCTGAGCTCAGCCTGAACTGGAAGACCCAGCCCAGCGAGTTTTTGGGAGCCACAACAGCAGCGGGAGTCAATCCCGGGCGGGTGGTGGCCAGACGTCTCGCCGCCGCCTGCCACTGCCAGCCCTGGTGCCGGTACCCGCCGTGGGCAGAGAGGGTCACCAGAAAGCCCCGGTGCCTACCGAAGGAGGGCTCGTCCATGGAGAAGGCTTTGTTCTCCACAAACATGCTCTGTGACTTCTGCTCCTTAAGGATGGTCTCATAGCCCACCCCACGCGTGGGGTAGATGTCGTCCTCAAAGGCCTGCTCGGGGCCCCGCCGCGTCACGTGCGTCACCTCGGGGATGACATAGAGGAGAAGGAAGGCGCAGGCGTTGGAGACCAGGGCGATGGCCAGCGTGGGGTCGTCCCAGCCGGGCTTCTCGCCTGCACGCTGGTTCCCATAGAGGTACATGGCCGTCCATGCCACCCAGATGGCCATGGAGAAGCCGGTGGTGGCCAGGATGAAGCCGCCGTGCTTGCGCCAGCGGCCGTAGCGGCCGCAGAGGGCCGGCCAGGCGGTGCCGAAGGCAGCCACCAGCAGGAACATGACGTAGATGAGCGCCATGACGAAGTCAGCGTCCGCCAGCTGGCAAGGGTCTGGGGAGCCGCCCTCCCGCCGTGCCACCGTGATGATGAGCCACTCGGCATTGATGATGACCTCCACCACGGCGAGGAGCAGGGCCACCACCAGCGTCACCCAGCCCCGTGGGCCCCGGTTCCTCCGCACCAAGAAGTTGAGGGCCACGGCGTGGGCCAGCAGGCAGGAGAAGCAGATGCCGAAGAGAACGCCAAAGAGGAAGCGGCGGGAGGTGCAGGTGGAGAAATCCGGCCCCACAATGAAGTCGAATGTCAGGCAGAAGAGCCCAAAGGTGCCCAGAAGAAAGAAGACCTGTGTGGCCACCAAGCTCTTCTTCTGGGGGTCCTGCACGAAGGGCAGGCTGGCCACCAGGACGATGGTGAGTACGAAGGTGCTGACCACACCGAAACTGGCCACGGCCTCCACCACGATGCCCCAGACTGCTGAGAGGTCACAGAGGTTGTAGTAGAGGGAGGAGAGGTCCTTGCCGCAGCCGGAGGGAGGGTTGGTTTGCCCACCGGCCGCAGAGAGCAGGGCCAGCAGCACGCAGGCAGCTGGCACCGCCACAGCACCCATCCTGCACCGTGGTGCGGGCGCCGAGCGGGGTGTCCAGGGACCCTGTGGGACAGAGGCCGTTAAGAAGTGGAGACCAGTGCTCAGCTCAGGTGCTGATGCCATCTCACTGCCCACAGTCCCCACTGAGCACTCTCCCACTGGGCCATGGCGAGTGATGGGGTCCTGGTGAGCCCCATCTGTGCTGGCACGGCCGAGCCCACCCCACCACAGCCCAAACCATCCCCAGATGGGACTGGGCAGATGCATGTCCCCTGTGGGCTCCTTGCCTGGAGGCAGCTGAGGGGGTCTCAGCTCCTCTGCACCCCACACGCTCCGTCCTGATGTGGGATTTATCCCGCTATGGGGCTGTGCCAATCCCTTCCTCCAGTACTGGGAGCAGGCGGCACTGTGCCCGCTGCCTTCCCCAGGAACACTGAACACAGGCCCAGGCCAGATGGCAGAGATAATGCTTGGGGACAGGGCTGTCCCCTTGTCTCGTCCCTTTGTGCCAGCAACTTCCCCTTTTCTACTTCTGTCCCACTTCCCTCTGGTTCCAAGCACTGACCCAACACAGGTCCCGTGTCCGGCACTGCTGGCCACTGGCACGGCAGGAAGCCTGGCGTGGCACGGCATGGCACGGTATAGCACAGGGGTCCCTGTCCCCACTCCTGTGGCCCCGGGGAGTGTGGGGAGGGCACGGGGAAGAGGAGGCAGCGAGGAAACTGCAGCCCCACTGCTGGGGAAGGTGGGAGTAACCTAGTAGGAGACCTCCGGCAAGGTGACCCCGGGTGGAGCGGGAGCAGTGCCCGGGGCCGGGACACCCCCAGCTCCCCCGAGAGGCTCCCGGAGCCCGGTCTGGAGTCAGAGACCTCCAGCACCACGCTGGGACCGAGCCATGGGTTGTACCGGCTCTCCCACACCCGGCCCGGCCAGTGCCCCCGCAACCGCCACTGGTTCCTCCGCACCTCCGGCCAGTCCCGGCTTGGTTCGCCAGTACCGTCCCAGTTCCCCCCCACCCCCGGCCAGTACCGACTCGGTTCCCCGACACCCCTGGCCAGTACCGACTCGGTTCCCCGACACCCCTGGCCAGTACCGACTCGGTTTGCCAGTACTGTCCCAGTTCCCCCACACCCCCGGCCATTACCTGCTCGGTTCGCCAGTACCGACTCGGTTCCTCCACACCCCTGGCCAGTACCGTCCCAGTTCCCCGGCGCTCTCGAGCGGTACCGGCCCCCAAACTTGGCCCGAGCCGCCCCCAACTTCCCTCCGCGGGCCAGACGAGCCCGCGGAGGCGGACGGCTCCCGATTCCAGGTCCAGACCCGTTCCCGTTACGATTCCCGGTCCCCCCCCCCCAGCTCCGCTCACCGGCTCCAGCGCCCGTTGCCCGGCCGCTCCCCTCGCTCTGCCGTGCCGTGCCGTGCCGTGCCGGCAGGAGAGCCCCGGTCCCGCGGCACCGTGCGCGCCTGCCCGGCCCGGCCCCTCCCCGAGGTGCGGCTCGGGGCCGGCCGGGACCTGCCCCGCCGCCGTGTGGGGAGGGGGGGAACGGAGCCGGGCCAGGGTCTCCCATCGGGGCGGAGTCTCGGAGGGGATTAAAGTGGGAGGGAGGGGGGGGCAGATCCTGGGCGGGGGGTGTGTGTGAACCGGCGAGGGGCGATCAGCCCGGGAGCCCAGGTGGCCATCAATGTAATGAGCTTGTGGGGGTCTCAGCCCGGAGCTCTGCTGAGCCTGGGGGGCTGGAGCCGGGGGGACTCTGCTGGGGCAGCATCACCCACACGGGGCCTTGCACCGGCCTCCTCTCGGTGCCGGGTTGGTGGGTGGTCTCCAGGGTGGGAGCCAGGAGCAGGGGTCCAAAGGTGGCCCCACCACCGTCTGAGGATCCGGTGGCTCCCGTCGGGAAGCCCCGAGGCACAGACCCAGAGGGGCCTCCCGGAGGAATGTCAGCTGACGCCTAAAGCCAGAGCCCTTGGCAGGGCGGCAGCGCCCCAGAAAAGCCTTTTCTTCCAGGGGCTGGGGGCTCAGGGCAGGTCCAACCAAGGGGGCAGGGGATGGGGCTCAGTGGTCCTTGTCCCAGCCGGGGTGGCCACAAACCCCAGGGCTGGGCAGGGGCACCCCACAGTCACCCCATCCCAGGGACCTGGACATTGGAAAAAGCCCCCAGAGGCTTGGGGTGCCCTGGGGGATCAAGGCTGGGCATGGACACCCTATAGTCACCCCACCCCTGGGGCTTGGGGATGGGGAAACCCCCCCAGAGAGAGGCTCAGGGGGACCCCAGGCCCTTCCAGCCCCTGGGGAGGTTTCCAGGCGGGTGCTGCTATTTTGGGAGGGTGAAGCAAGAGGGTGAAGGATGCGGACGAAAGTTCAACGTGCCTCGGGCAGGTCCTTCCCCCAGCCCGGGCCGGGATGGAAACAATCCGAGGAGAACGGGAGGCAGAGCCGGAGCTGGCAGCGCCCACGGCACAGGGACTGGCACCCTCCCGGGAGGAGACGGCGCGTCTGGGCTGGGTGCTGCACCCGCTGCCACCTGCCCTCCCACCCTTCTTCTTCCTAAAGAGTGTTTGGCTTCAGGACAGCATTCAGGACAGGATCGTCCTTCCCTGCAGGGGCACATGCTCACATATGTGCCCCCACACGGGCACAAGAGGGGCTCTGCAGTGGTGTCTTTTGCCTCAGTTTCCCCAGAGAGCCAGGCTCAGCCTCACAGGGCCTGGTGGTAGCCGGCAAAGGCTCAGCCTTGGATAACCAGTGCCAGGAGCACAGGCTGGCTGCCCCATCGCCCCCGCACCGGTGCTGACCCAGGCCCGAGTTGTGGAGAGGCTGCAGAGCACGTGGCTTCCTGCCTGCTCTTTCCTTCCTTGTGGTTTCCCGGCTGCTGACTCAGCATGTGCCCCCCCACCCCCGCGACCCCTGCACCCCCTGTGGGGCCTCTGGTCAGCATCCATCCCACCAAGGCTGCCCCATGGCCTCATGGCTTTTTGCACTCATGGCTCCCCCCAAGGCGGGTGATTTCTCCCCCACTTCCCACGGGGACCCTCCTGGCTTTCCAGCCCTTGTTGCACGCTCCTGAGGTTTTTGTAGGTCCTACAGAAAGACACCAGCAGGGAGGCAGCAGCGACATAGGTTGGGTGTGATGCCACCACGTGCCGGCTGCTTTGCAAGGACCAACTGTGGGCTGTGACAGACCAACTGCCCTTGGTCCCCTGCCACATGCCAGGGTGGCTGGTGGCTCTTTTGGTGAGGGCAGAGCCCAGTCCCAGTTCCCTGGTGCCCAGGATATTCTGAAGACAGAGGTCCCTGCGGTGGGACCTTGCAGTGCTGGTCCCTCCAGCCCAACAGCCACGGTGAGGGGCTGGGACACAGCTTGGCACAGCATTGGGACCTGGGCCAGGCTCCTTGGCCGGCTCACTCTGAAAACATCGTTATGCTGGGTGCATTTTTTCCAGGCTTACCTTTGCCACGGAGCCGCAGGGCTAGGCGGCTGGTACGGATGGCACGGTGGCACGGCTGACTGAACCCCGGTTTGACCGCAGCTCCTGCTTGTCCAGCCACAGTCCTGGCTCGCTTCGGGAAGGCGAGAGCCGTACCTGGAGCCGGGGGGGCCGTACCTGGAGCTGGGGTGGGGGGCCCACTCGCCCTCCCAGTTGCCTGCCCTCTGCTATCAGTGCTCGGGCTGGGGCTGGAGAGCTGTTTTCCACCCAAGCCGGTTCTCTCCAGCTCGGAGCCCCTTGCAGCCAGCGGACGCGGTCAGCACATTTCCACCTCCTTCTCCAAGTAAATAAGCACCGGTTGGCGAGGGGGGGCCGGCGGCGGCCTTGGCCTGCTGCAAGAAGAGCTCCTGCCAAGCGCTGCCCGTGCCAGCTGAGCCCTCCCTGCCCCGTGGCCCCTCCAGCTCTAGCGAAGGGCCCCAGGGTGGGATCCAGCCCTGGAAGCCCCCAGGGATGGGTGCCCGCCGGGGGGGAGGCACTGGCTGGGTTAATATCTAATCTCTTCCCGGTCCTGCTCTCTTCATTGCCAGAATTAATGGAGCGAGCACCTCCCAGGTACCACCCGCGCCACCGGGTCGGCGTTTAACCCTGTCACCGGGAGCACAGGCAGAGCCAGATCCTGCCTGGCATAAGGTGGCACTACTGGCAGGGTCTGCCCGTGCCAGGCATTGATCCCGCTGCGGGGCCCTGGCTGCAGCGTGGGCAAACATCCCACCCTCCCCCCCCCCTTCCTCAAGTACCCCAAATCCCCTGCCGCCAGCCAGCTGAGCCCCTGCCCCCCAGGGCACCCCTCAGTGCTGTCCTGCCCGGTCTCTGGGGAATTAGAGTGGAAAGGCTGCTCAGTTTGGGGGATTACTCTAAGGACCTTACTGGAGAATTAGGGTGAGAGGGCAGTGAGCAGGGCTGGGGGTGCCAGCTCCCTGCCCCCGGCCAGTGCCAGCTCCACAGGGCGAACCATCTCTGCCCTCTGGTGGCAGCTGGGGATGGGCAGGCTGCTGATCCAGCTTGGAAATGGTTTAACTGGGAGGGCAGCACTGTTGCTGGGCGCACTCGAGGCAGGGGGACATCAAAGGTCCCCTTACTTGCAACACGTGGGAGATGCACCCTTGCGGGACAGCTCTCACGGGTGTTTCGGGGGAAATAGTGGTTGGGGATGGCTCCAGAGCTGGGGTCTTACCATGTGCCCACACCCCACAGCTGGGGACTCTGGACCCCAGGGATGCTCCATCCAAACATCCCCCCCGCCCCACCCCCCAGGCACCAGCATCAGGGTGGGCAGGGCTGAAAGCTCAAGGCTGAGCAGAGGGACCCCGGGCCTGGGGGTACTGGTGCAGGGGGCCCCTGTCCTGGCTGCTCACAGGGAGCTGGACCCAGGCAGAGCTTTGGTCTCAGCGCAGCTGTTTATGGAGGAAGGACCATCCTGCTGGCACCCAATGGGCACGGCAGGAGCTCACCTGTGCCTGTCACCCCACGGGGCAGCCGTGCTTGCTGGGCTCCCCTCGGTGCGTTGGTTCAGCATGAGCTGGAGCAGACGGAGGATTTCAGCCAAGAGCATGGGCAGAGTGGCTGGGGCTGGCCATGGAAACCCCACGGAGAGGGGAGCCCAGTTTGGGGAGCACCCATGGAGCAGGCAAAGGCTCCTGCCACTGAGCTCAGGCACCTCTGTGCCCTGTGGCTGAGTTTTGCAGGGGGTTGAGCACAGCCAGGGCTGAGGTGCCCATCCCAGTGCAGCCCAGGGAGCTGCCAGGGGTCTGTGGGGTGTGGTGGGTGCTGCCATCAAGCAGGGCAGCCCAAGGGCTCCAAACGAGCACAACCAGACGGCTGGGCACAACCACTCCTCTTGCCATCACCAGCACCCGTGTTACCCTCCAGCTCCATGCAGGGTGGGTGTCGCAGGGGCAGCATCCCCAGGCTAGGGTCTCTCCGGGTCCTGGTGCGATGCACGGGGCTGGGTGAGCACCGGGACCCCTGCCCTGGCTCAGAGGGCTGTGCCAGCCAAAAGTTCCAGTGGTTTCAGGGCCAGGGGTGGGAAACGGGCACTGCCGGGCCGGGGGATGTGCCGGAGGTGGGCACAGAGCACCTCGCCCACCGTGTGGCGGAAGGTCTGGCTGACAAAGCAGTAGAGGAAGAAGTTGAGGGTAGTGTTGAGCATGGCCACCATGTTGGCGACGTCCAAGGCCAAGTGCATGCGCCAGTCCCTCTTGACCGAGGCCACGTAGAGGTGGCAGATCATGACGATAGTCCGGGGAGCCCAGAGCACGATGAAGACAGTGGTGACAGCCAGGAGGAGGGCTGTGGTCTTGCTCAGGTGGGGTCGGCCGCCCCCCGTGTTCCTCCGCTGCTTCAGCTTGCGGATGATGATGGAGTTGGTGGCCAGGAAGATGCTGCAGGGCAGGAAGTAGATGGTGATGCAGTGCACCCACTTGAGCACCTTGTCCAGGGCGGTGGGGGGGTCGGTGTCACGCCACGCATCCAGCCACCAGTAGAAGGGGATGCCCGTGGCCAGAGCCACGGTGAAGACGGCGGCGATGATCTTGCGGGTGCGCTGTGGGTAGGAGAGGGCACGGTACCGCAGCGGGTGGCAGAGGGCCACGTAGCGATCCACGGTTAGCAGGACGGTGACCCAGATAGAGGCGTGGTTGGCTGTGAACTCCAGCACATTGACAGTGTGGATGAAGGCGCTGGGCACTGCCCGGGCCAGGATGGCTGTCTGCAGGATGAAGCCCACAAAGATGATGAAGACCTGGGTGAGGATGTCGGAGGCAGTCAGGGCCAGCAGGTACCAATACGATGACTTCTTGGTCCTCGTGGCCAGGCGGGACAGGGCCACGGCAGTCAGGACGTTCACTGGAGGGAGTGGAACAATATGTGATGGTGAGACCCTGAGGTTCATAGCCTCCCTTGAAGCCCCTGGGACCTCATGGGTGCCTGGACTTCCCCAGCACGGCAGGGTGAGCAGCCCCAGGCTCCAGCTGGGGAGGGGAGTTATAAATATCATGGGGTGGGGGGGATTTGTTGAGCTGATTAATCTCCACCATGTGTCAACCCAAGCAACACAAATACCATCTGTCCCTGATGCTGCTGCAGCTCCAGCCACGTGGGGCTGAGCACTGCAGCTGGGGCCGGCCCCAAGCCCGGGGAATCAGGTTGGCATCCCCCACCCCTCAAGACACCCCCATCCCCCATAGCCCTGGGGCTGGGATGGGAGCTGAGGCACAGCTGGCAGCTGAGGACACAGGCTGAACTGAGGGTGCACAGCTCGGCACCCAGGTGGGTGCTGCCCCCTCCCCTCTCCCGGGCAGCCCCCCTCTGCCCCAGCCCCCTCACCTGGCAGCCCCAGCCCCAGCAGGACGCTGTAATACACGATGGGAAAGATGCCGACCATGCAGGGAGACCGCTCCGGCTCTGGCTCCGGCCGTGCCGCCTCACCAGCCCACACCCCCGCCGTGCTGTTGGGCACCAGGACCATCATCTTCGGCCACGGACCGGCTGCGAGGGGAGACAGGGAGCGTCAGGGGGCCCCGGTGACACCCGGGTAGGAGCTCAGCTGGGACAATGCACAGGGGGTTTGGGTGCGTCTGCTTCCATGGTGCAGTTGCCCCACGTCTGGCACGTTTTGGAGCTGCCCGTTGTCCGTGGATACTGCAGGACAAGAGACCCAGGATCCAGCCCCCCTGGGGACTCTGGGGTGACAGTCCCTGTCCCCGCAGCGCCGGGTGGCCCTGCTCGCAGAGATGCTCTTTGTTTATCTCCCGGTTATCGCCTCGATTAAAAACAGATTAAAACACCGTGTTCTTGGGTGGCTGCCAGAGGAGTGAGGCCCTGGCTCCCGGCCCGGGCTGGGTGCCACCCGCCGGGACCCAGAGGTGGCAGGGAGGGTCCTGAGGTGCTAAGGGCAGGGGAGGGAAGGTTCTCGACGGTTCCAAGAGGGTTTCCAACGGTGCCAATGGTGACCACCTCCAGGCTGCCAGGCGGGTCCTCTGCCAGCCCCTCAGGCAGAGCCGCAGGTCGGGGAGTCCGGTAATAGCCCTGCTCACGATCCTGCCCCTGCCCGGATCGGGCCCACCCCGTGCCCGACCATTCATAAACCCGGGTGGCCCCGCCCCCCTGCCGAGTCCCGCGCTTCTATTGGCTAGAGTGGACCAGGCATCACCCAATCAGAGACAGGTTCTGCAGGTACGGGGAGACCAAACTCGAGCGCTGAGTTCTGATTGGTCAGAATCTCCCCCTCCCCAAATTAGCATCACCCGAGGGGGACCGCGACTCCCCCGGGTCCTAGTGCCGAAGGAAGGTAGGAAGGGGGGTCCTGAGCCCCGCGTAGGCGGCAGGGGAGTGTTGCGGGAGGGTCCTGAGTCCGGTGGAGAATGAGGGGTGAGGGGGCGGGTTGTGTACTGAACCCCGGCGGGGGGGGTTACTGGGCACCACTGCGGTCCCAGTCCGATCCTGGCCCCACAGGGACCCCGAACTGGCCCAGTGC
The DNA here is from genome assembly GCA_024611175.1 of Megaceryle torquata. Classification (NCBI taxonomy): domain Eukaryota; kingdom Metazoa; phylum Chordata; class Aves; order Coraciiformes; family Cerylidae; genus Megaceryle; species Megaceryle torquata. The sequence continues at coordinate 84 of JANIJG010021385.1, read as the reverse complement.
CAGTCACACCAGGCCCCGGACGGCTCCGGGTCCCGAGGGGGGCACGACTCCCCCCCGTCGATGCTCCCGTTCCTGAACCCCCGC
>JANIJG010021383.1:73218-84811 GCA_024611175.1 Megaceryle torquata | reverse complement strand
CTTTTTTTTTCTTTTCTTTTCTTTTCTTTTCTTTCTTTCCTTTTTTTTCTTTCCTTTTCTTTATTTTCCTTTTCTTTATTTTTTTTTTTCCAATAATGAAGGCAGCTTTAGGATTTAATGCAAGCACATTTAAATTATAGAATGGTCAGCAGTTTCAACAGGAAGATTTGGCCAAACCTATCTAGGCAGTATTTTTTAGGAAGTACAGCACTGCCATGTCACTTCTGCTTCAAGTGCTATATATTTCAGTACTGGAGAGAACATCAGGATTGTGAGGCAGGTTTGTGCTTGCTACAGGTATTTGTGAATTCTTCCTGACCAAAAGGCTTGGATTGATTCAACAGTAGAAAACTGCATTTAACTTACTACCTCCAATTAACTTGTGCAAATTGCTTAGTAATCTTAAATCATCAAAATGTTAAAAATAATGACTTGGAATCTTTATTTTGGGCCATTTTCATTAATACCATTTCATTTATGGACAGTTAGAGAGTTCTGGCAAGGAATAATTGTGTTGGGTTGACATTTTCTCAGTTCCCACAGGTGTGGTGCTTTTGGCTGATGTTCATCTGTAGATGTCCTCTTCTACAAATACACTGTGGGCAGCAAATGGAGGATGTCTTCACAGTGTTTGAGGTGGTTACTAATGAGATACTTAGCAGCATATTAACCAGGATTCTGCAGAGTTGACAGCAGTGGAATCAAGAATAAATTTCTCCTCTGAAACTTGTGTAATCCAGCAAAGCCACTGTGGCAGTGATTGTCCTTGTGGTCTTCAGTGTACTGAAATTACAGATGTGCTGAATCTCCAAATTACTGGCCTAAGTAACTGTGCACCCGAGGATATTCATGGTAGTTGCACCAATTTAGTGTGTGATCAAGATTTTAAGATTGCTATAACAATTGAGTTGCTAAGTATATGCCCAGGCACATAATATGGCTTTGGAAGTAGGCTGAACATGCAAATAAGCACTCCTGTTAATCCCTTACTTTGTTTAAAACACTGGAGATTACTAGCTGTACCATTCGCTTTAATAGGTTGAGTAGTGCCCTCTACTACTTTCTTCCTTTCTTTCCTTCTTCCTTTTATTCCTACGTCTTTCCTTCCTTCTTGATAGGAATAAGTTGTAGACAATATTTTTTTTCCAGAATGAGGTGAAAGCCAAATCAGGGAAGTAAGTGTGCGTGCATACCCGTATTTGTACATATCACAAGACATATATATATATACACCATGTTCAAAAACAGACAATGAATTGTTTAAAAAATCAAGAATTTAAAAGTTAGGAAATGCCAGAATCAAGTTTCCTTATGCACGTTTAATTGAATTCTGTTCTGGTTTTGCATTATGATGAGAGCATGATTGTATGGCTACATGTTTTTTATCCACAGGTGCCTGGAATGGATTAGGATCACTTGCTGGGCAGCTTTTCAATAATCTGTTTTATCTTCATAGTTCAGCACGTGTCCCCATGTCTCGGGTACTGCACTCTATTTAAGCTGTGTTGTGGATACATAATTATTAATTTCAGCAGTAGCTTTTTGGTTGCAGTCACTGCTATTGTTTTCAAGTGACAATTGAATAGCCATGAATTCTGTTTTCCCTCTCTGAGATGAGGGGACATTTTTATCTTCATTTTTCAGGTGGAACAAAAAGACACAGGAAGATTAAAGTCCAGAGGTTCCACTAATTTCATCCACCAAAGATCTCTGCTAATTACCCTTGTGGAAAGCTGATAGCATTAGCAATAGCCTTTATGAGGTCCAGTGCTAACAAAACCTTTCGCCAGCCACTGTCTCAGCTATTTGCTCTCAGAGGAGGCTCTGGAGCCCCAAGTGCCTCTCAAACTCTTTGAGGCAAATGTGGCATAAAAAGCCACAGACTTATCTGCTCATCCCTTTCACAGCAAATGATATGTGGGCATCCAGCTCACCTGCTCCCCATCCTTGCTTCCAGCTGAAGAAGGCTACCAAGGGTGAGACAAGCAGGGACTCTGCTGCCAGCCCTAGTCACCAGCCCTGGTCACCAGCCCCAGACAAGTGACAGCAGCCTTAGACAGAAGCTGATGGGTGATGCTGAGGCACCCCAGTGAGGACCATGCTCAGAAAGGACAGACTCTGAGGAATTTGACTTTATTCCTGTGCTAAGCATGCTTGATCTTAGGAAGGCATGTAGCATAGGCAAACTTAGGTTGATTTGCACAGGAGCAGAAAATAACCTGTTAACCTTTCAAGAAGACAAGGCCAGGGTTTATATTTTTCCTCCAACTTGTTCTTAGAAAAAAAAGTACAGTCTGGAGTTGGATATTACCCTAAATATATAGCCTGCAGGAAAATCTGACTAGAATACTTCAGCACAACAGGCTGAACTCTAGCAAAATTGTTAGCAGATGAAGCAGGGAAATCCTGGATGACTTAGCTATTGAGTAGTTCTTGTAGTGGCCTTGCTGCTAATAAGAAGGCATAGACACGCATATATGCACCCACACACAGACTACGTGCGCATACACAAGCACAATAATTAGCAGGGCTCTGGATGCTCTCTCATTTGTTTTACTTGTTCTGTTCTGTAGAGCTTAATCTTGCAGACAGTTCACTTTAATCCTGAGTGGATGGAAATGGCAGGAGTTTGTGTAAAATTGGTGTAAGTTTTCAGCCACTGAGAGCAGAACCCATCAGAAGGCAATGCTGAATAAATCCAGAGGAATACCATGGCATTAATTGTGCACCGTGCTGCGCATACCTACTGTGGCAGAAGGTGACTCCCACACCAGAGATGAATGGGATCCTGAATGAGCTAGGACCTTCTCATGTTTCACTAATGCAGAATTGCTTAAAGCTTCATGTTGTGACCTAATTCAAATTAATTGAATTAAAATGGTAAACACAGATTCATGCAAACAACTCAAGTACAAAGCAAAGGAACCCACTGCAATCATTTCTCTTTTGGAAATGTGGTAACATCTTTAGAGGAAAAATCATGAAAGGAAAAATATGGTACTAGGCTTTTTAAAAAGGTGACCTGTGAGATGTTTTGTATATTAATTGTTTCTTTATACATAATATAAGTGAAGGTAATGCATGTACCAATAAGGGCTCAAATTTACGAGTGTGAAACAATAATTTAGTCTTTCTGGAATGCGTTGTCAATGTCAGTCTCTTTGTTTTTATACACATGTAAAATTCATTGGAAACCATCTTAACTCTTTTCCTTCTTATTAAACAGTCTTCCAAAATCTATAATTCAGTGAGACATTAAGCAGTTGCCATTTGTTACTATACAATCCCTTTTCACAAGCCCCACTGTGAATTCAGCGGGGCATTCGGCACTAGCTGGCTTTTGTTATAAGTAATTCTTCATGAAAGAACTTGCACTTTTCTGCTAATGAAACAAACCAAAGAATAATAAAGTTGTTCAGTATTTTAAAGCCTTAGTTTGGATTGCAGGTCTGAGATTTCAATGCAAAGAAATGTTGAGATGCTCTCAAGTCCAAGTGTCTCTAACTGTTAAGTGCCTGTATGCTTTTAGCTCTTGCAGATAAATGTATACAAGTTACAGCAATGTTTAGACATGGGTAGGATTAGCATCACTAAATTCTAATAGGGGATCTCAAATATTCAATGAGCTGTATGTATATTGGGGAATTATGAGTTAAAAAGTCAGACTAGATCCTTGGGTCTCAAGACAATGATACAAGCTGCAAATGCAAGGTAGAAAGATCAGATCCTGACACAACACTTCCCCTTATCTTAGCATGAGTACTGCTTTTCATGAGCCTTTATTTTTGCAGAATAATAACAGATTTTGCGCCTCACACAGTTTATTGACTGATAAACCTGTCAGCGACATTCTGGTCTCAGGTACTGGTCTCTCTGGATTTAGAGTACACTGATGTCCTTGCAGCAACTTTAGGGCCACCTGTGAGTTTTCATTGTGCCTGCCACCTTCTCCCTGCATGAGCCTAGCTGGACTCAAGGAACTGAGTTTTGTTCAGCAAAGCAGTTGGCATAACACTTGAGAGGACCAAAGCGTGATGGACATGTTGCTTGAGGGTGAAGTGTCCTGGCTGGATGTGAAGGCATGGGGCTGCAGCACTCGGTGGGTGTTCTTGGTGCAGTGGGGATCATGCTGTGGTGCCACCAGGACATCCCAGGCAAGTCCCTCTGGCTTCTGGAAAGCTCAGAATGGGGATGATGAGATGATAAGTCAAAGCTATTTTAAACTCTGGCCTCTGACCCGTATGTAAATCTATCCTGTGCTTCTGAGGACATCTCTACTGTCACTGTATCCAAGGTGGGTCTCTCCATCCCCTTTCTTTTTTGTTTTTAGTTACTTGCTTGAAGAACTGGATATTTACCTTCTGCTATGACATAACATCCAGCTCATTTCTCAGATTATCATTAAGCAAAGGGGTACGGCATAGTTTTTGGAAAGCCACAGCCCTACCCCAATTCCTTGTATTTCATTGTTCACCTGCTTTCATCTTACTCCACAGAAGAAGGGAATTATCAAACTGGATTTATCAGCATTGTGGGAGTAAAACATGATGTCACATTAAGCCAGAGAAATTCTTTCAAATGGGATGACTTTCAGTTTAGCAGATAAAATACCATCTTTGGGAAGCAAGTTTGGACTCTGTCAGTGGAGGAGAGGCTGTGTTCCACAATCAGTAATATTGGGGTGAGTTTGTACCACTGAAATCAGAATGGGTTTTGCATCTTATCTACAGATGGGCAGGCCAGAGACTTTTGTTCTTCTGCACTCATATTTTCAACTTTTTTTGACTAAATGAATTATTGCCAGGAAAATATCGCTGAAATCACTGTCAAGAACCAACTGCAAATATCTGCTTTTTACAGGAGAATGCTCCATCTCCCTCCCTTCTGCACCCACAAATATAAGATATCTCATCTACTCTTCTTGTTGAGGGACATCCCATCAGAGCTAGAAGCACAGTTTTGCAGGGGGTGGGAAGGACCTGTCAGCAAAGTTACAGAAGCCATTGCATAGGGTTTGTTTTGCCCAGCACAACATTGTGCCAGAAGAAGGTTTCCAAGCTGTGCAAAAATATGCAACACATTAATGATCCTGATTTTTAATGAATTTTAAAATGAATTTGTGCTGGCACAATCAGTTTTGTTAACTGCTGAGCAATTGGTTTTGTGTTCACAATTAGTTGGGGAAGCTCAATGGCAGGCATGCAGATAGAAGCTGGATTTAAACCAGTGTGTTCCAATTAAACATATCACTGATAACTACAGAACTGGAGACTTGTAACAACAGTATTGTCAGGAAAGATCAGACAGGTGTTTGAAGACATGGTACAGAGGCAACTTGAGGGCTGAAATTCTGCACTCTGTGATGTCTGGATCTTCTCACTGCAAAAAGCTAGACTGTGGGAATGAATGGGAAGCAAAGAAAAAGTCCATGGACTTCTGACAGTGGATGGTTGCAAGGACTCTAAATATGCCAGGACAGCAAGGTCTTAGAGCTTCTGTTTTGCCCTTTAATCTTGAAAAATAGGGATTGTTCCCATTATGGAATTACGTGTAGACAGAGCAACAGTCCTCGTATTCAATAATTGCAACTTATTTGGATAAGATTTCTTAGGAAGCAAGTTGTTAAGTGTATGGATTGCTCCAGCTGAGGACAAAGAAGAGCGCTATATTTTAGATATTCCTAAATGGTAGGGCATAGGAAGGTGACATCCATTGCCTCAAAGAACAACTGAGGATCACTGTGGCATTATTTGAATAACATTTTTTTTTTTCTTTTACTTTGGGACATGCAAGGAGGAGGAGGAGTTGCTATGTTTAGACTTCTTCAGGGAAGAAGACTAGATTCTTCTTACCCTTTTAAATTGCCCTGGTACATGGTGATTTCTGAGATAAAAAAACCCACAGAGTAAATTGTTTATTTGTCAAAACTCACTTGCTGACCTTTTTTTGTAGATCATTTGTCAATTCTTGGATAAGATGTTAGCAATACATCCCACAGGTCTGCCTGCTGTGGTGTAGGCTAATGTACAATTGTCCATCAGGGGACCATCTCTCTGGTATCCTTCAGGACAGTACAGTGGCTTTGAATAACCTTCAGCTGTGCTGTTGTGTGTTGGAGCTTTCTGAATGTGTGATGTGTGTTCCTGAGCTTCCTGAATTTATGGATATGTGGGACAAGTGAAATGTCTTTGTCTGTGAACTGAAGGCATTTTGCAGAGATCCTTCTTTCTTTCATGTTCTTGGCCACCAGCATCTGTGCAGGGGGATAGATGAGGACCCTCAAGTCACTTCCAAAGTTTCTGCCATTGCAGAAGGGGACTTGCAAAACCCTTTGTGAGTCCCTGCTGTTGAAAGCCAATATTGACTTTCCAGGGTCACTGAGTCTCTGAAGACCTTGTGGTAGGTCATTTGCATGAGAATGATCTTATTTTCTAGAATTTCTAGAAAGAATTTCCCAAGTTTATTATAAATCTTGGGGAAAAAGTGGGGAGAGAGGTGTGGAGATGGAGGGAGAGTGAGGAGTCCTCCTGTCTATCCATCCAGCCCCAGAGTCCTTACAGCCAGCATGAACATCACAGGAGACTGGGAGGTACCGGAGAGACAGAAAACACTGGCCAAATCTTTCTTGTTTGTCTTTGTTTTCATCTGCACGTAGCCAGCTGAAGACACAGAAAGCAGCTGGTTTATTATTTCCTCAAAGAAGTGTTTATTTCTTGGCAGGGAATATGGAGGCTGAGACACAGTAAGACACACTCCACATGTGCCAGGAGCAGCAAGGAAACAGACTTGGAGCAACATCCACATCTAGTAAATATCTATCCTAGTCACTAGTGCTACAGGGACCAGAGGATAAGTGTAGAGGCTGCCTGTAGGCTTGGTGCTGGGCAGGACACCCTCCATCTGCTACCTGTCCACAGCTTGTGCCCCAGACATTCCAGTTTGTCTCTACGGGTGCACAGACTTCCCAGGGCCAGGATGAGGGACCATGAACAGGTCTTGTCCTTTATTATTCTTTGAAACAGGGATTATCAGTGCTGAAACACAACTATTCTGGATAGCTTCGCTATTCCCATTTTATTGCCTCTCTGTGGAGGAGATTGCCCATCCTGATGCAGTTGCTGGACTGACTGCAGTTGTCTGACTAGCTGATTTTGCCAAGGGCTAAAGGAATCTAAAGGGAGATTGACCAGGAGGAGTCAAGTCATTGGGCTGATGATACAGACTGGATGGCATGGAAATGACAAGGCAGCAGGAGAGTGGAATGGAATGGAACAGAATATATTTTTAAAGATGATAGCTGCTTTGCCATCATATTCCCTAGCCTCCTGATCCTAAGGCTGACTCTGCTGCTGTGGCAGAAAGAGAAAGAAAGGTTAACTGTGGAATAACCACTTCTCATACAACCAGCACAGTTTCTGCACCAGGGAGACACAAACAGCAAAATGAGCAACTTTCAAGGAAAAGTGTGGATTCCTGGCAGGCTGGGGGGGAATAAAGGGAGTTTAGTCCCCTTAGACTTTTGTCTACAGTTAAGTGTCTTTGGGGCATTTAGTCTGGGCAAAAAAGAAAGACTTGACATGTAGAGGGGCTGCTCAAGGAGTATTATTTAAATGTCAGGATTACATGACAAAGAAACAGTTAATTTGTTATTTTAAAAACCCACCCTGTTTTTAAGAGCATCCCCTGATGCAGTGGTGTAGCTAAAGGGCCCTATTCTTATGAACCTTATGAAAGCTTTGTGGAGACTTATTTATCAATGACTTGCACAACCCATGATGGTATCACAATAGGCAGACTCCTGCAGCACTTTGAGGTCCTACCCAAGGAGTCTGCTGCAGGGCAGAGGGGAAGTGGCTGGGGGGAACCTGCCCACTCTTGCAAAATTTTCTTTGGTTAAAAAATTTTGCTGCTGAAGAAAAATAGACCATCTCAGAACTAAACCCATTCTATATGCTCAAGGCTATAGAAATCAGCTCTGTACTCACTTTGCATTGCCTGTCCTTCTCCTCCCCACCACTTCTTTGTCATTCAAAGTATGCTCATAGGAAACTTCAAGAGAAGCTGCCAGCAACATTATCAACATCAAGAGAGACAGACAAACCAATGACACAGGATGTAAGTGAAAGGTTACCACTGAGAAAAGCTACACAGATGGTTTTATAGATTAAAAAACCTGGCATTTTTAAATCTCACAGTTGTTAAAAACAGGGACAGATAGAGGGGGAGAGGGTGAGAGAAAGGAGTAGCTTGCTTATTCAATCCTTCTGGTTTGGTATTTCTGTAGGTCCCATCTGTACTTCACAAGAATGGGTTTGTGCTTTTGGTTGCACTCCCAGCTCATTCTTCTTGGTGTTTATAGACTATCCCAGATGTCAAATTCTTCTTTGCAAAGCAAGTTGATAGATTCTTGCAGCAAGAATTGTTCTGTTCTGGGACTGTGTTGAGAAATTTTGCATTTATGAAGTGATTTACAGGCCAGAGAAATCCTGTGAGGAATGACTTTGCTGTTCCTAGGGCAGAGAAACACTTGGTCTCTCTGTTGGTCTGCCTGCCTTCTAACTAGAACAAGTTCTTAGTTATAGCTGTTGTTCATTCATTCCCTCTTTGCCTAAGATTAAATCACTTATCCTAGTAGTTCCCAAACCATGGTCTCTTATACTGCATCAAAAAGTGCTTTCTAGGTTGCTTTCCTCTGAAGGCTTCAGGAAGAGAACATTTCCTGAGAAATTTTGGTAGTACTGTATTTGAACAAAAGTTTTGGAAAAACAAACTGACTTTGTGTCTTTCACAAGATTTCTGGTATTAGCAGCACTGAGATTTTGACAAGCAGAGAAAGATGGTAAGAGGTATTCCTCGACAAGCAGATAAAAATGGTAAGAGGGACTCCATGAGCCTTGTAGAATATTTGCCCAAAGTTGAAAGGTTTCAGGAATTCTGACTTCTGAGCAATCTACCTCAAAAGAGCTGTCTCCTTCCTGGTAAGTAAATTACATTAAATGGGTGCTACTTCTGGGCACCCAATGCACACCTCCTGACACACCATCCCTCCCCCTGGCTCTCCTGACAGGTGTTGCACCCATCACTGCACACAGCTAGTGTCCTCCTTACTGTTCCAATCAATAAGAAGGCAATAAAGAGATGCAGAAATATTTTTTTTTCTATCACAATGCCCTAGCTAGTTTGGCCTGTGCTTTGGCTTTTCTGTCTCTACGACATTCATGAAAGTAATAATATTTCCGAGGAGTCTGGAGGTCTCAGAGAGTTACTGCAGGCACAAACTGTCCTTGGGACACCTGCAGCATCTTGCATTTTAAGTGGGGCTATTCCAGGCAGCCTTTCATGGCACTCTGTTTCATAACGCAAGCCAAAATAGTGCTGCATCTCTGTCAGTGTCTCTGTTTAAATGTTTGAGAGTGTTTGATACAAAAAACACTTCTAAGCGAACAAATGTTTTTTCCTTCTGAGAACTAGAATGAAATGAGTTTCTGAGAAGTAAACAGAAAGAAATGTATAAACAGACAAATGGGTGGATGATAAAATTAGTCCTTTACTCTGATCTGTTTCTAACATATTTCAAAATAGCATCTTTGGAAGATGGCACTCCTTTTACAGCCCTTTTCAGAAATAATAAGTGTAGTTTGCTAGAATTTTGGTCTTCCTATTTAATCACCACATTACATTTTAGCAAATGTTTGACTCCCATCATTAAGTAATTCACTCAAGGTAACAAGTGAAATAAAGCCAGAGGGATGTCGTACTGTCAAATGTAAGCCTTATTTTACAATAAAGAACAATGTGGGTAGGCTTTCTCCAGAGGGTATTTTTTTTTGTATTTTCCTGCTTTGTTACATCTTGCAGGAAGAAGAGATTACAATATGTATCTGATGATCAATATTAAACTAGTAGAGTAAAATGTCAAGGAGAAAAAAAAAAAAAAAGAAAACATACTACATTTCAACACCAACAGAGAAAATCCCAGCATTGTTAAATGGCAGCAATAAAACTAGCAATTGTTATTTAGTTTTAAGTAATGAACCAAATAAAAAATACAGAACTTGCTACATTGCCTCCCAAATGGAGCTTATTAAACTGCTGCTGAATGTTTGTACAATCTTTAATTTAAACATTTTCTCTTCAGGTCTTAATAATAGGCATGGGTAGTTGCAATTTACTCCCTCTTTAAAGGCAAAAAAGGGAAGAGGAAAAAAAAATGCTTTCACAGCTCACATGTGAACAGAAGAGGCTCATTCAGACAGAGGAGGTTGGTAGGGTTGAAAGTCAGAGAATTTCACCCCATGATTTATCTTTCAGCCAGGTAAGGGCAGGATTAGCATGTGGACTCTCCAAAACTGCTCCCCCAGTGAGAAGGAAGAGCCATTCATCACTGTTTACTGGGCCTTTGTTCTGCTGCAAACCCTTGCAGAGAAGAAATATAAAGAGTAATTTGTATTTCTCAAAAGGAGTCCAACATGCAATATCATAGATGCTTCAAGGATTTTTTTTTAATTATTATTTTATTTTTAATATACAAGCAACCAAGGAAAGCATTTAGAGGTGAATGTTAATATATTCCACTCCTTGTGGCCCACAGGATTCTCAATTCTCAGTTCAGTTTTTTCATTATGCATCCTTTGTTTCTGGAATTACTGTGATAGTTTACTGGTTTGAAGGATTTTAGAGTTGCAGTCATAAATAGGAGCAAATCTTAACCTTGAAACTTGAATGACAAAATAATCCTATTTGAAACAACTCCTGAGTGGCACATAGAGGAGAAAGCAAGAAATTAATTCCATTTTTTCCTGGAAATGACTACCTCGAGCTCAAGCCACTGTTTAAAACTTATTATCTGATAAAATATCAAATTTAAAAATGCTTGGCTCTGATTTGATTTTTTTTTTTTTTTTTTTAAGAAACAGGGGTGGTCTGGGGTATTTATTCCTGGCCTTGGGACCTGTGGATGCATGACCCTCTGTTCCTCCCTCCCTTTGGGGCACCGGTGCTTATAACTTTACATGCAGGCAGAAATATTTTTGAAAAGTTTGGGTTCAGATGTAAGGTAAATAAGGACGTTGTGCTCTTGGGCTATATTTGATTTCTTTAAATACTTTTGTTCTTTGGTTTCTGGTGTGCCTTTGCAGTGAAGCATGGCTCACTATTCACGCTCGTGCTGGAGGCAGGATGTGAATGGAGGGGCTGCTGCCTTCTTGTCTGGGTGGCTGCAATGGCCAAGTCAAACCTGTGAAGGAGTATTTTGGGGAGGCTGGAGGACTGGAGAACCCTCCCTTTACAGCCTAGGAATTGGCTCAGCACAGCCAAGCCCCTTTCTCTGAATCCATCCTTGTGCTTGTCAGTCCTGGGGAGCTGGGAGTTTTGACACTTCCCTCTGTGACCCACAGCATGGCTTTCTGTGAGATATGTAATGCTAGAGTCTGCAGGCTTTTTACAGACTACTGAAGTTGACATTTAATAGGTCATAACATTCAGAAGGACAGATTAGAGAGCATTGAACAGCATTTAGTGTTAATTTTTATCATACCTATAACCTTTATCCTTCCTAATGGGAAACTCTCCCTCCTGATGGGCTCATCTGTAC